>JASDQU010585765.1:134975-152124 GCA_032191745.1 Picea mariana | reverse complement strand
CAAGGGAGGATGAAGTCTTTTGGTGATGTGTTCTAAGGTATGTTATTTTCAGGTCATCTTACCATTTTTTCTATAACTTTGTTTCTAGAACGATTCAGATGGTGAAATTGATATGGTATTGAGAATACATATCAAGGTACCTATGGTAAAAAATTCAACTCTTGATTCGCTATAATTATGGAGATACACGCTGTGGAATATAGGGTTTGTGATCAGTCCTGAAACTAGTCAAAAAATAGGTGTTCTGGATAAAACAGTCATAACTTTGGCATACATACTCTAAATGTAGTGGGACCACTTCCATTGGAAAGAGTAATGACCTTAGTTTCTTGTGTGTGAGTTTCAGAATCATATGTTAAATATTGAGTGCGGGTCATGCTGTACAAGTTGGGTCTTCTGAACAGACCGGAATTGAATAAAGTCTACCATTCTTTCTATAACCTCTTTTTGGGGAGGATTCAAGGAGTGAAAATCAGAGGAGTTTCAGAGAATACATTGAGTAACATTATCTACAGGATCAAAGTACTCCAAGAATTGAATAATTGCAGAAATTGAAGAAGTCTCAGAAAGCATTATCAGGTTCTATGTGATGATTGGTTGATGGTGATGATTTAATGTAAAGTTTTAGTATCTCTCATATATTCTTGGGTGGAAGGAAGGGGCAAGGATAGAGAGTTCAAATCTCTCTTGATATTGGAGGATTGTATCTTCCTCTTGGAGTTTTATCCCTCCCTTTACATTTTGAATCTATAGCTACCTTTGGAAGTCATTACTCCCCTTAAACAAAAACTATTGATTATTTTTCATATATTGTGCATGGTGTATTGTGGTGTATTGGTGTAGCTCTTATACTATTGTTCATTTCTCATTGGATATAATTGAATGGTTTAAGTATAATTTGAGAAGGGTTTTTAAATTGTACTTGATACTTATTCACCCCCCTCTCGGTAACAACACTCCCACAGGGTAAAACATCCCTGTGGGAATTATCAAAATAGTTTACAAAAATCTGAGGATAATATCCCAAGTCTCTATTTCTGACTTAAGCTAACAACCTAAAACAAAACCATATCCAAAGTATCTCCTAAACTACCACAACATGCCCAATTGATCATTATAATTCATATGCACCTGAAAGAAGACAAAAATAGACAAGTTTAGAGGATATTTTATTGATAAAATTGACAAAAATCTAATTTTTAAGACTAGCTACAGAATCTTGCAATTCTGTAGCTAGTATAATTTGAGCATAGAATCATTTTAAAATCAATCCAAAACTTAAAGAACTATCTTCAAACTATCAAACAAATATTTAATTGTTGATTGGAAACCAAACGAATCATTCAAATCAATACATATGCAAATTGAAACAAATGAAATCATGGTCAATCGAAAGGTAACCGAGATACATGCACTCTGTTCAACATTTTTTATCACCATTTCGGGGTAAACATAATCACTTAGATAATTCAAAAGCGATGAAATCATTTTCTTGATTCAATTCCAATCGACACAAACTATAACCGGTTAAACAAATCATTCATGCAATAGTTTATGTCGCCTCATCCATTAACAAAATCGTTGTCGAATCAAAACGAAATCAATAGGATCCGTTTTCAAATTAATAAAACTATATCCAACATATACAAATGATCATGTAATCATGGCACACAACAATCGTTTGCAAATCAAATCAAACAGGAACGAATTGAACTGATTTAAGATAGACACAATTGTTATGCAAAATCAAAATAGAGCTGTGTCCGAATTTAGCAAATGAATCTTGTGTGCAGGTGGAATCATAATCCAAAACAAAAATATTGATTCAATCCAAAACAGAATCGTTCCTGGTAAATCGAAATCAACAGGATTGTTTAGAAGCAAACAGAACTTAATCGAAATCAAACCCAATCGATTATCCAAACAGAATTGTTTCAAAAGCAAGCCAAACATAATAAAAAACAAATCAATGGCTTATACTAAGCTGGGCACGACAAAATCACATAACCAAATCATTTATACTAAACTAAGAATAATAAAATCTCATTAACTAAATCATAGCTGTGTTCGAGTTTAGAAAATTTCCCACTCATGATTCATGACAAAATTGTTTTGGTAAAATGAAAGCAATAGAATCATTTTCAATTAAAACGAACAGAGCTATTGAAAGAAAATCCAATCAGTTATATTAATCCAAGAAAACTCACAAAGAAAAATTAATATTGAAATTCATACCTGAGCAGTAAGAAAAGGCTTCGATCATGACAACTTGGAATTGACAAAGGCCATCGCCGCTTCAATGTTCCTGAAGACAATCGAACCGGTGGTTTTTTGTTTCTTTTCACTGGCTTGTAACCCGTGGTTCTCCTTTGCTAGCACTGTCACCCGTTCCTCTAACGATTTGATATTTGATTGCAACAGAGGAATGTCGGTGTAATAATGCTCTAGCCAAGCATTACATTGGATACATGATGGTTGCTCAGGCTTTGATATCACATGCGAGGGTTTGTTTAAGTCACCAGGGGTTTCATTGTGCAACTTGATTCCCGGGTAGYTTGGGTCGTTTTTGAGGCACGGGGGTAAATTAGAGACATAGTCATAGGGTTTCTTAGAGCACAGGCCATGAGAATAGGGGTATTCCTCAGCTAAGAAAYGCTCAATATCGGAGTCCGAGTCTTCGCTCAACACTATTGGCTTCTAATCAACGTTTTTCTTGGGTTTGTTCCTGGCGTATCTCGATATCAATCGGGCATTTTTCTTCCCTTATTGTTAGCAATAGTATCATTCTTACCTTTCTTGCTCACAGGATTTTTGATGGCCTTAATATTTTGTTTAGCACCCAGGTCGACAGTAGTATCGGGTAGGTCGATGTCAGGACAATCCGAGGGTTTGACAGGGGGTAGAAGGATATGAAATGGCACGGGTGGCCCAACCAAAGTTTCTGTAACCACAACCTTATCGATTTGAGCAGACTCGGTATTGGAAAAGCCATTCCTTGATAGGAAGGCTTGCCAATTATCGCCACTAAGGTTTAAATGGTGGACGATAATGAGTTTAATCAAGCCGTGATGAAAAAGGCTGCTATCAGCCTTCTCGCGCTTGAATATTTTAGACATCTTATAAAGACTATGCAAGAAGTAATGCGGCATATTTAAGGGATAGCCTATGAAATTCATCAATAACCGGAGGTGATACAAAAATACCAAGCGATACCGACCTTCATAGGTCACAAACTATTTAACAATTACCAAAATATCGTGCCAACTGGGTTTGAGGGTAGAAATAGGCATACCTTTATCACAGGAAACAATCTTTCTTGATATGAATAGTAATGGCCATGGCACCTCATCTACTTTGGAATTTTTAAACCATCTTTGACCTGTAGCTAGTAGTCCTGTAGCCGAGCTTAAAAATTGCTCATTGAGCTCGAGCTATATGTCTCCTACTTTAGCCCCACACCCATCGAAGGTGAGGGCGAATTGTTGGGCAACCGAAATGTTGAAACCCTCGAACCTCTGTATAAACACCATCCAACCACCATTTTCTAAATCCTTACAGGCATTATCGAATAGCAACAGGGTTTGGCTACCATTTGGCTCTATGTGCACCACAGGTGCCATAGACAAGAGCACATGGTGAGCTATATGAATGGGCAAGGGTTTGAACAGAGTAAACGTAGGGTTGATATCTCACGGGATTACCTAAAAACAACAAAGTTAACTCGGGATAGAGGGAAAACATTAACGACCGAATGTGTGAAGGTGGTGGAGCTAGCTCAGCCCATGCAAAACATTCATTTCCCACAGTACAACCGACGACGCATATAACGATTCAAATCACTATTGCATATGTTAAAAACCATTGCATTCAAACAATTAATAAAATATATGGTAAGTCAACCAAACATTTGCGCGAGCAATAGTATTAGCATAGTTTTAAAACCAAAATAATGATTCGAAATCAACACCAAGGGTTCGATCATATAAAATATGTATGAAATGATTTATACCAAGGGTATAACCACAACATCAATGTGTTTTCATGAAACCAATGTGTCAAGGCAATCAACAAAAGAACATAGAACATCAAACGACCAATGCATCAAAACTCGATCATAAGAATATCATCATAGTCTCATAAAAAAGAAGTCATATTAACAATTAAAGAATGCCAAATGAGTAAAGATCTTGGAGCCTTGCCAACTGTGTGACTATAATTAAATAGAAAATGTAATGGACACATAGACAAGAGTAACGAAAATAAACTAGTGACGATTTTAATGTGACTTCGAAGTCGAAGTTTTCACGCTTGCAGTTGTGAAAATGAGAACAAAGGTGAGTGTGCAAATGCACGAAATAATTGTGTCATTTTTATTCAAATATCGTGAAAAAAATCAAGGGTTGCGAAACACTGGCGTAGGCAGCTTATTAGGATAGTATAAGAGTGCAAATTGGCTGCCAACAGAACAGAAAGGGATTGAGTGAATGAGAATTTTTGAAGAGTCATGAATATATAGTGACACAACATTAAAAGAATGAGAAACTAAAAGGGGATGTTGAGACCGTGCAACCCAACGAAGGCAGAGATCGAGAACTGGTTGAAAAAAAAGGAGCTGGAATTTGCATAGAAAGATAACAAAAACTCGAAGTTAACACCACACAAATATTTGGACAAGTACATATTCAACGATGTGCATGAAGTAGTTTTCTGTGATTTCCCACATGTGTTGTGGCAATGGATATTTAGCTTGAAATACATCCACCCTACAAATCAGAACCAACATCTAGAATGGAATCTTGCTGAGACCACATAGTTACAACAAGTTGACAATAAATTTACGCGTGGAGTATATTTATTGTTAGACAACATTGTTGCAGGATTTATCACAGAATTTGCAGTAGATATTGTTAGCACCAGAAGTCATCCATGGATTGAGGCAGAGGTAAGCCTGATACACATCAGAGTTTATGTCACAAATTGGTTATAAAAGAGTCAAATGGGCACAGTCTCAAGGAAATATCATCTTAACTCAAAAATCTGGGCTGATATGCATGAGTAGGTGAGGTATTGGTTTAACTTCAGACAGTAAGTTGTAGTAAGGGTAAGTAGGAGGAAGACTTCGACGAGAAAATGTAGAGGTCTGCCATTGACATCAAGTCTTTCAGCAGCCCATGGAGGAACAACTTAAACACAAGAACTTCTCGAATTTAAATCTCAAAAAAACTGAAAGGAACTATAACAACACTATAATCAAACTTTCATCATAATGCAGTCACAATAATTCTAGTGAATCGGTCAATCATGAACTCTTTCAGCCTCATAGGAAAACAAGAGGGAGTAAGGAAGTTGATTGTCATTAAACAAGAGGTCTCAAATGCATATACATAACTAGATAACCAGAGAGTTCATTAAAACTTTTCAATTCAGGAGCTTTTCTCTACCATCGACCCTTACAAAAATGGAAAAAAAGCCTACATATACTTAGAATTGGCTCCCTACAGAAGCACGCTATGGTCACTGTATCCAAGGCTTGGTGTCTACATCTTCCTCTCTCAAGACACACTTGCAGTCTTTTGTCAGACGTGATCTTGGATCGATATGGGCTTGCAAGATAAACCACTCGTAGGGGTACCACGGGATGACAACTCTATTTTCCATGGCTGACTCCTCCATGCTTTTCATTTACGGGATGAAACAAGGTTTCAACTACCTCCCCCATTTCCATTAACTAACTGCATCAATATCGGGATGGAGCCCTAACAACCATGAATATTCAGGTGAGCACGCAACTTCTTTGAGTGAATCCTGATGGCTCAAGGCCACGCAGGTCTTTCTCTACAATAAATTCGGGCACTACAACCTTTTCACAGATCCTTTCCATCATCCCATGCGACCACAGACCATGACCTTGAGCTTAAAGAATTGGAATTTTGGGACTTTTCATATCGGGAGTTCTTGCTCCCCTTGATTCACAACATCAAAATTCTCGAAATCGTGAAATGGTCAAATTCAGATCGATGGTCAGATATGCTCTGAAATTAAGGACCAAGATTGCTTCCCCGAAGACCCCACGTCACCAGCTCCATGCAACAACTACTAATCCTCTTCTTGGAATCGCACACCATAGGGCCATGATCTATGACCATGGGACCAAACTTTGAGCGCTTCACGATTTCACGTGTCGAGAGTTTGCACTGTGCTCCATGCTCGAAACCCCAATTCATGAAATTGCGACACTTGGATCAGCTGACACATGCCCCTCTTTGATTGTACAACTCTGATTATTTTGTGATTTCTCACTTCATGAGTCCTCATGACTCGTCCCTTTGACTGCTCCATTCCCTGAAATCACAAAATGATTAATCGTGTGCCATGCGTCTTGTTGAGAAGGACGGCTCAGATCATTTAGCAATTTCGCATTTCGTGAGTTTTAAAACTCTCTTCCTTGATCGCTCCACCTCGTGAAATCACGAAATTCCAATCACATGCCACGTGTCCCCTTGGTTGGATGGCGCAGATATTCTATGCACCTTTCTCAAATTCAAAATTCCTGAAGTGGCACTCTCCTTGGTCTCAATACATGCACACCTTAGCAAAACATGCCTTGACTTTGGTTGAAACATATTTGTGGGGTTTTTTAAGCCCCCCTTCTTCGCACTTGGTCATCCAAGGGCCAAAATGGAAGGGAAAACACTCCCTTGCAAGAATATGTGCTAACATTAGGCTACATGGGGGATAGAGTCCTTCCTTTGAGGCTCTAAGATATCCTTTTGCAATTCCAGTTGCCTTTTATTGGGCTATGGAGTCAAGCCCCAAAACATCCTGCTGAAAAATATCAGCCGATAATTAAAACAAAACAAAACACACATGCTCCAAGGAGCATATTTATGTACAGTCCTAAACTAATTTATTTTAATACATGGTGCTAGGTGAAAGAAAATTTCCCCCATAGCCAATCAAGTAACTTCCTAAATGGAAGCTCCTTTACTCTGTCGGTGATCACTAGCAGCTGATGCAACCGTGAAAGAAGAATGGTTACACCCTCTAGCTCCCTTTCAAAGGATGAAGTTGAGATGAAATAGGGTGGCTCTAAGATATGAAGGAAATGCCACTCTATATACTCATTGACAGGCGCATAGACTGAGTGGAAAAAGCTAGAAAAATGGGTAGCAGAAAACCTTCTCAGCTCCACAGTTACTCATGCAGATCTGAATATTGTTGGAGGGTAGAGGTGGATGAGAAACCGATACAGTTTGATTGATCTCAGGTGAAGGCTACTCGACTACAAGCTTTGGATAGGGGGAAAAATGGCCCTTCTGCTGCTCCTCTAGCTCTTCTAGTTCTTCTTCTTGGCTCTCCCAAGGGTCAGAATCATAATCATCATAGACAGGACCCGAGGGGAAAGTTTTCTCTTCATCATGTTGCTCAAGCTGGATAATTTACTCATGAAAATATTTGCTAATAGATAGAGGACAGGGCTCGGCTACATGCTCTTAGAAATCCTGCACCTCTAGCTCAGAATCTGACTCATAGTTGTCATATACAAGCTGGGTGCTCCTCTATTCAGTAAACAATAATGTGGGGCTTTGCTGCTCTTCATCTGAATAATCATCGAAGCTAGGGACAACAGGCATCTTAGGAGCAGAAAGCAGAGTCTCTATAGTTATGAAATCTTTAATACTATCATCATTAGTAGGGTTGTCAAGAACATATTCTTCAAGAGCTGGGAAATTCTCTACGCTTTCTCCAGTTTCCAACCTTTCTAGTTTGGAAGAGAGAGATTTAATTAGATCCATTACTTCACCCAAAGCATATTCTTATTCATGGTCCTCACCCTTACAGCCTGCGTAAGAAACAACTATATCTTGAAAACAATTGTTGTATCCCTCACAACAGCTATGACAAATTAACCTAGAGGGTTAAAACTTCTGACAATGAGCATTGAAAGCTGCATGAAACTTCCCTAGGGATAAGATGCTAGCAGGGGGTAAAGAATGATACCACTCATGAGCATCCCCTACTAACAAGAACAAGAACATATTCATCAATAAATCCTTATGATGTATCTCCCACTGGTGCATGAGTTCATGAAACTCATGGAGATGTTGAGCAGGTTTGTCCTCCTTGCACTCTCTAAATATAGGAAAATAATCCTTCCATTCATTTGGAGTAGGAACAACATTGGGAAAACCAAGAACAACATAGAAATTAAAGGGAGCAAACCTATGAGCCAAGATTTTTTCCATTTCAAACTAGTGGAGTCGCCAATCGCTCCTTCAACCATGGAGTCACCAGGTGGATGATATGCAGAATGACTGTGTCTAGTATTTTTCCACCATCAAATATCATCTTTGATCATTGTGTTCTCCCAAGGGGATACCAAGTGTATCTAGAAGCAGTCACACTAAAACAATGGAGCCGAGATAGTGGAGTCATCTTAGTGGAGTCGCGAGGTGCACAGTTGCAATCTTCAAAAGTTCTGATGTATGATGCACCTTCAGACTCAGAAGTTCATTGTCATTCTACCCAAGGAGAATCTTCAATTTCATCCCTGGCAGTGGCGCCAAACTTTTTAGCACTAGAATTCACCCCTGGATTGCGATAGAGGTAAGCCTGATACCCATTAGATTTTATGTCACAAATTGGTTATAAAAGGGTCAAATGGGTGCGGTCTCAAGAAAATATTTTCTTAACTCAGAAATATGGGTTGATATGCACGAGCAGGTGAGGTTTTGGTTTAACTTTAGACAGTAAGTTGTAGTAAGGGTGAGTAGGAGGAAGACTTTGACAAGGAAATGTAGAGGTCTTCCAAGGAAATCAAGTATTTCGGTAGCCCATGGAGGAACAACTTAAACACAAGAACTTCTTGAATTTAAATTTCAAAGAAACTGAAAGGAACTATAAAAAAACTATAATCAAACTTTCATCATAATGTAGTCACAATAAATCAAGTGAATCAGTCAATCATGAACTCTTTCAGCCTCATAGGAAAACAAGAGGGAGTAAGGAAGATGATTGTCATTAAACAAGAGGTCTCAAATTCATATACATAACTAGATAACCAGAGAGTTCATTAAAACTTTTCAATTCGGGATCTTTTCTCTACCATCAACCCTTACAAAAATGGAAAAAATGCCTACATATACTTGGAACTGGCTCCCTACAGAAGCTTGATCTGGTCACTATATCCAAGGCTTGGTGTCTGGATCTTCCTCTGTCAAGTTGCACTTGCATTCTTCTGTCAGACGTGATCTCGGATCGATATGAGCTTGCAAGAGAAACCACTTGCATGGGTACCATGGGATGACAACTCTATTTTCCATGGTCAGCTCCTCCATGCTTTTCATTTACAGGATGAAACGAGGTTTCAAATACCTCCCCCATTTCCATTAACTAACTTCATAAAGATCAGGATGGAGCCCTGACACCCATGAATGTTCAAGTGAGAATGAAAATTCTTTGAGTGAATCCTCATGGCTCGAGGCCACAGAGTTCTTTCTCTGTAATAAATTCAGGTGCTCCAACCTTTGCATAGCTCCTTTCCATCGCCCCATGTGACTATGGACCATGACTTCAGGCTTAAAAAATTGGAATTTGGGGACTTCACATATCGCGAGTTCTCACTCCCCTTGATTCACAACATTGCGATGCCCGAAATTGCGAAATGGTCAAATTCAGATCGATGGTAGGATCTGCTCTAAAATTGATGGCCAATATTGCTTCCCCAAAGACCCCATGTCACCATCTCCATGCGACAGGTGCTAACATTCTTCCCATACCCGCACACCATAGGGCCACAGACTATGACCATGGGCCCAAACTTTGAGTGCTTTGCAGTTTTGCGTGTTGGGAGTTTGCGTTGTACTCCATGCTCGAAACCCTGAGTCATGAAATCATGACACTTGGATCAGCTGACACACGCCCCTCTTTGATCAGACGACTCTGATCATTTCACGATTTCACGCTTTGTGAGTCCTTGGGACTCGGCCCCTTGATTGCTCCATTCCCCAAATCATGAAATGTGTAATCATGTGCCATGCATCCTACTGAGAAGGATGGCTCAAATCATTTCATGATTTCTCATTTCACAAGTTTTAAAACTCTGTTCCTTGATCGCTCCACCTCGCAAAATCACGAAATGTTAATCGCACACCACATGTCCCCTTGATTGGACGACCCAGATCTTTTACGCACCTTTCTCAAATTTAAAATTCCCGAAGTGGCACTCTCCCTAGTCTTGATACATGTGATCCTTAGTAGAACGCGCCCCAAATTTGGTTGAAACACATTTGTGGGGTTTTTTAAGCCCCCCTTCTTCACACTTGGTCATCCAAGGGCCAAAACTGAAGGGAAAACACTCCCCTACAAGAATATGTGCTAACAAATACTACAAAGTCTTAAAACATAGCAGAGAAAGAGTTCTTGAAGGGACCTCGAGGTTGGTATATAATATCGTTGTATACTTCCATCAAGATATTACTATATAAAAAAGGTGTAATGACAATGGCCTCAGACAGCTAAACTTCCCTGTGTGCATGGGGGAAGGGGGGAAGAACTGACAAGAGACAGAGAAATGGAGGAAGACATGGATAAAGGAAAGAAGGAGGAGGCCTTGGATCCAATCATGATGGAGGAAGACCAGATCAAGCAGATCATGGAAACAACTAAAAGAACACGCAGTGGAGTACCCTACCAATATAAGATGAACAATAAGAAGAGAGCCATATCTGTGAGGGAAGGCTTGGCAAGTGATGAAAAGAGGTAGAGTATCTTTGGGGATTGAGGAAATCATACACATGACATATGAAAGGAAGACAAGAGGTCCAACAGCAGAAACTGGAAGAAAAAATCCTATCCATATTAGTTTCAGTGTGGAACCCATAAACCCATGTGCGACCAATACACCATAAAAAAATCACCATTTAGGAAACTAAATTTCAGTGGACGAAATGCAACAGGAAGTATTATTCAAGGATCTACATCACACGGAAGTAGTATTTCATCATTCAAGATGGAAATATATGATCCCACCATTAGGTTACCAGAATTCAAGGGAGAGGCATCAGAGGACCCTGAGAAGAACTTGTTCATTTGTGAAAAGATTTGGGAAACAAAGAATATCACAGATGAGGATACAAACTGGCATAGTTATCCATCATGCTAAGAGACCTCACACTAGATTGGTACATGATCTTAGATGAAAAAATTCCACTAGGAACAACCAGAACGATTGTGGATATCAAGAAGTTGTTGATAAATGAAATCCTGAAGACTAGCTCAAAGGATCAATACATGAATGAGATTATAGAGATCAGGAAGAAACTAGGAGAATATGTGTGGGAGATACACCAGATATTGAACGATTGAAGGGAAAGATGAATTATGTCATGATAGATATTCATCATAGGAGTATGTTTGTGAATTCACTACTACAACACTTGAAATACCCTTTAAGACAACATAAGTTAGAGACCCAAGAACAGGATCTTCATGCAGCCTTGCAACTAGAAGAGAACCAATATTAGAATATAGATCTAGCAATAGAGGAGCGCAAGGAAGACCCGAAGAATCTAACATTCCAATTAAACCAGAACATGAGTAAGGACAAAACAAAAGTTGTTTGGTGTACCACATGTAGGATATAGGGACACCACAAGAACAAATGCCAAACATTCATGTAGTACATGGAAACAAGACTTCCAAACCCTTTTATGACATGAGGACTATGGTGTGAGATATGTAAGACACATGGGCATGATCCATATCACTATCCAATGATTCATAAATACCAGATAGTGCCTAAGAGTTCATATTGCAACTTTTGCAAGTCAATAGGCCATGAAAACAAAGATTGTAAGACAATGGAGCTAATGAGGGAAAGAACATAATAAACCTATAGGGTGCAGGTAGAGATGATGACAAGGAAATATTCACCACATTTTAACCAAGTACCAACCACATATAACTTTGTGCCAAAACATTATAACATTGTGCAACCGCAGTACAATATTGTGCAGCCAAAATATAATCCCGCACAGTATAACCAGATGCCACAATACAACACACCATGAGGAGATCAAGTTGGCTACATAGGTAGATAATGAGGTAGAGAAGGATTTGGAAGAGGAAGAGGACTAGAGGTATGCCATAAATGTCAAAAACCATGACACTATGCAAGAGAATTTCCACTTCCACCTGCGACATGTATGTATTTTCGTGCATCTAACCATGATACAAAAGATTGTCTAACACTATTAAGGAAGATCCGGGAAAACATAAATCAGAACAATCATAATGTTCAATAGATTTCTGCAGAAGCAAGGGATGATGGAAGAAATATCAACATAGTTACACATGGATGAGCTAAGACGAGAGATGACACAATAATACAAGATCCAACACAACACCAATGGGTAAAGAAGAACATTGAACCACCGAAGTAGTTTGATGCACAGACGAAAAGGAGATATTCAAGAAAGCTAGAAAAGAATTATTGAATCCAAAAATTTCATCTACATCAACTACATAGTATACTCAGAACATACCAACATATGATATTCCTTCATCATTGGATCACACTAATGAAGAACAACCCATAGGACAAGTAAGTACCATAAAGGATTTTCTATAATCCTGTGTTAAACTACTAAATGATCCATCATCTATTAAAGTGTTACAAAATATGTTAGAAATATGTATCACATATGAAGAGGGAAAAATGGAACAGAAAATAGTTAATCATCTGTATACAAAGAGAAGGACAAGCAAAGAATTCAGACTAAATGCCAACATTGGACATTTCAACATGGGATATATTATACTAGATTTAGGCTCTAAAGTGAATGTATTACCCAATAATACATGGCAACGTATGAGAGAGCCCACATTAGGATATTCACCAATTCATCTGAAGCTAGAAAATAAACATAGGGTTTTGCCAATTGGGAGGCTAAAGGGTGTGACAATAGATCTGGATGGAGTGTGCACTAAAGATGATTTCGAATTAATAGAAATAGTGGATGGAACAACAACTTATCCGTCATTGCTTTCATTGGATTGGGATTTTTATAATCAATACATAATCAATCTGAATACAAGGAAGATGGAATTCGAGTCAGGAGAGTATAGAGTCATTGCGCCATTATATCAATCGAAAGGAGAAAGGTTTGTAGAATCCACTTGTTTAGACCTGAAGGAAATTAACCAGTTATACAAAACTACTACGCGAGAAGAAGATTATGTGAATCCAACTGCAGATGGGGTACTCAGTTGGATAAGTATCACATCATGCATTTCAGACTCATATACAGGGTTGGAGAATTGGTAGCAGAGATTACATGAAGTCTCCACAAGAAGGTGCACAAGAATAGACCGTTTAGTAAGATGGGTAGGTACAGAGATAAGAGAACCTCCCATCTTTCATGGGGTGAATGAATTAGAGGAATTCCTAACAAGATACAAATATGAAGAGTTAGAAAATAAAAGGCTCTTCGATTTGAATATAGCACTTAAGGCAACACCTACAAGATGGTGGGGTGAGCACAAAGAGACATTCAAGGACTGGTACCAATGAAAACAATTACTGCGCATCAAATTTGGTGCAGAATAGGGAAGCAATCAACTGCATAAATATGAAGTACAGGGGACACTAGCAGAACACTTGGAGAAGTGCAGAACACTATGGATAATGAAACCACTAGAAGAATGGCCTCATCACTTTATTCACACATTGGAAGGGATTCCATCAAATTGGTATGTAGACCAGGACCTGTGCAGAGGCATTGCAGAATGGACAATGTTACAACAAAATTTTATAGTCACTTTTGAATTTGAACATGAGAACCACAACATAGATTCATCACTCAAACATATCATAGGGGTAATATTCATTTAAGAACCAGAGGTTGAACTCATAACAGAGTATCCATAGCAGAAAAGACAGACAGTGAAAGAACTATTGTCATGCTACCATGTGTAGGAAGAAGTACCAGATGAAGATGACCTACACAACATTCAAATTACAGAATTTGAAGGTGAAAGAGGGGTGGAAGTTCCACCTCTGGAATCATAAGTGTTTGTTGCTCCGATGATCTGAAAATGATAAAGACTTGTATTCTTGAAAATATTTGCAAGTTTTAATTCAAGTGTTCTTATGCAAATGGATCAATTTTGCAAACACAACTTTTATAGAAATTACACATTCAAGATGCATATAAATAGTAGCAAATAACAGTGAACAAAAAACACATAACACAACAAAATTATAAAGGAGTTCACCCCTCTCTTGGGCTACATCTCCTGGTCCAGCTTCCAATGGATCTTTTGTATTATTTTCTCAAAGTGCTAAAATATGTGCTTTACAATGCTCAAAATTCCAAATAGATGGCTCCAATGGCTTCAGAACTTCCAAAAACCCCTAGCTGGCTTTTTCGGCACCTCGTTTGGCCAAAAATTGAAGAAGATAGGCTTCCTGGAAGTTCCCCTTCAAACTTGTTGTCTCTGGATTGCCAGAATGCACCTCTGTCTCCTCAACCTATCCCCGATGCGAATATTTGTGTTAAAACTTAGCACCGGTCACATCCACAAAACGGTGTGAAATATAGGATGGTTAAGGCATGCCTAGCCTCTAACCGCCAAAACCGTGGGCATATGGGTCCATGTGACCGCTCGCTCAAACAAAAAGGTCCAAAGTTTTAAACCATATGGTAATGGGGTCAAAAAGCATGTGTCGTTGGTTACATGGTGCATACATATATGATCAGGGGTTGGGGCTAAGCCTCGGCCTGGACCGTGCCCCATTTCAAAACTATTGCAATTCAAATAATTTTTTTAACATATATATATTAAGAACCAAAGGTGGGTGCGCCGGTTGGGCGGCCCTTCCCAAAGCTCTTCCCCTTGCCCCAGAGGTCATGGGGTCGAGTCCTGCCGACTACCAAAGTTTTATACCACTGTCTAGGTGACACATGGCAGCCATTCATTGGGCCACGTGTTTCCATTCCATTCACCACAAACAAGCCATGTGTCAAGAAATGATTGATTGTCCAATTTCCAACCAACACCTGCCATGTGTCATATGGCCCTACCAACTCAACCTTGCCACATGGAATATGGCCCTACCATGTCAGCATCCATACGGACTGTACGGACTGTACAGTCAACACATTTTTTTTGCCTATTTGATGATTTGAACAGAACGTGATATCTCTCTCATCCAGCATCCATTTGAACCCAAACGAGTTGCGTTGGGTTCATGATGACGAGGCCTACGTACACATTTGATTTGAAGCAATTCTGAGTACTTTGAATTTTGAGCAAAATTTAATCCCCTGGATCACACCTCCTCATTGGAAAGCTTTTGGACCTCCAAAAGACTATTTTCAGTCTATTTGAAGATGAGGATATAGTTCCGTNTCACCTTTCCAACCTCAATCCACTTGTCTTTGCTTGGATTTGTGCCTTTAAGACCAATTCGAAGATATTCCACATTTCCTCGTTTTGAAGTTCTCATTCTCCTGTCAAGGATTGTGTCTTCATGCAGTTCTGTAAGATATTCTAGGGAGAAATCATCTATAGAAGGAATCTAAACATGCTCTCCTTGATCATCAATCAAAGGAGGCTCATACAATTTCAAATTCTCAACATTAACAACTGCATACATTTGCATATAAGGAGGCAAATCTAAACGGAAGGCATTGTTACCAATCTTGTCAAGAATCTTGAAAAGACCATATCGAATTGGTTTTAGTTTTTTACCTTCTCCTTTAAGCCTCTCCTTACTAATATAAAGCCAAAATTCATCTCCAACTTGGAAACTGTGATCAACACAATGCTTTTCATGTCTCGTCTTGTACTTGGCTTGACTCTTTTCCAACTGCTCTTGTACCATTTGATGTATCGACTGAATTTGTTTAATGAACTTTTCTGCCCTATCAATGTCATATTGACCATCAATAACAATATCTTTCCCAAAGATAAAATGTAAAGGAGATTTGAGCAAATAGCCAAAACATGCTTCAAATGGTGATGTTTGAGTTGAAGAGTGCTTAGCTCGATTGTAAGCATGCTGAATGTGGTGTAAATGCTCATCCCAAAGTTTAGGATGCTTGCTACAATAACCATGAAGAAGATGCACCATTGTTCTATTTACCACTTATGTCTGACCATCAGTTTGTGGATGAAAAGTTGTGCTCTTTTTTAGTTTGGTGTCCATGAGTGCCCATAAACTCGACCAAAAGTTCCCAATAAATCGAGAATCTCGATCAGAAATAATGGATTTAGGAAATCCAAAATGTACCCAAACATTCTGAAAGAACATTTCTTCTATTTTCTCAGTTGTAACCTGCTTCTTACAAGGCATCAAAATACACATTTTTCTAAATCGATCAACCACAATATAAAGATAATCATGATTTCTTTTAGACATAGGTAGACCTCCTACAAAGTCCATAGAAAGACTTTCCCAAGGACGAGAAGGAACTGGAAGTGGAGTATACAAACCCAACTTTCGATTGCTAGGTTTGCGTGTGGCACATAACGAACATCCTTGAACATATCTTGAAACACTTTCATTCATTTTAGGCCAATAGCAATACCTTTGCAAATTAGCCACCGTCTTGCCTACACCAAAGTGACCAGCAATAAGAGAAGAATGGGCTTCTCTTATTATGTTGATTCTTTCACCCTGTGGAATACATAGCTTGCCAATATGATACAAAAGATTATCATGCACATGGTAATACAATTCCTCAACATGGTTAGAATGACACAAAGTCTCATATACTTCTTTAAAATCAGCATCTAAAGCCTATTGCTCAACATAACTCTCATGCATTATAGGACTATGCTTAAGAATAACTGAAGCACTAATAATAGGCCTTGAAAGCATATCAGCAACTTTTTTATAAATTCCCTTCTTATACCTTATGACCAAGTGGAATTGTTGTAGAAAACCCATCCATATGAAGTGCCTTACTTGTTGTAGCTTTGTTTGTGATTGTAAGTATTGCAGTGGTTGATGATCTGTGTGGACAATGGTTTCTTTCCCCAACAAATAATGTTTCCATTTTTTCACACTTTGTACCAATGCATACAACTCCTTATCATAAGTAGGATAGTTAATCACGACACCATTAAAAGTTTCAGAATG
>JASDQU010585765.1:114812-126637 GCA_032191745.1 Picea mariana | reverse complement strand
AAAGTGCAACCTGGAGAGAATGAATACACCCTAAGGAATGAATGTCCAGACCATTTCCTCTGTTAACCACAAGAGGAAAAGACTGTCCTGTATCAACCTCCAAAACGAACCATTCCTCATGTTAACCACAATGAGAAATCGTTGTCCGGCGAGGCGGGCCATTCTTCTTGAGTAACCCTCAAGAAGAGAAAATTCCCTAGAACACTCCCCATGTTAACCACAATGGGAAGTCGCTATATATGATACATCATCAATCTGGACCATTTCCCACGTTAACCACAATGGGAAATCGTTGTCCGTCAGAAATCTCAATCCATGTTCCGAACTAGAAAGAATCTGCTCATCGTGGACCATTCTTCGAACTGAAAAATGACTGTCCATCAATCAATAATACATTAGTGATCCCTCCCAACCTGGGAGTCATCTCTTCCTTTTTCAATAAGGAAGTCGTCTCCACAAGCTTCGGCTTGAGTACGCAAACTCTTTCATATTGGATAGAAGCTTTACCAAAATGTATGCTTATCTGCTCATCTATGGAGATATGTATTGGAGAACCACTTTCTTCTTTCTGGACTTTATCACAGATAATGTAATGCTTGATTTGAAATGTACTTCGGTCTGGAACACTGGTTTTCTCTGAAGGCTTCATGTAGGTCTGATCAATAAACTATATCATTTTTGGAAAACTGGAACATATTCATGTGGCACTTCTTCTGTCATCTGATCTTCTAAGTAACCATCTTGATACAATATCTCTGTTATAGAAGATCTTCACCACACTTCTATTGTTCACTAGAGGTTCTCCACCAAGTTATCTTCTTCCATCTGCATACAAGGGTCTCTTTTTGGTATGCTTTCAAAGTCTTGAGGTTGTTCTTCATACGCTCTTTGTTCAATTTCTCTGGAGAACGGTCTTTGCATTCATATTGATGTAGATCTCCAACCTATGGATATTGCAGATGATATAATGACTTATATAGAGGTATGTCGGGTTTACTGGAACAAGTGGTCATCATAGTCTTCTCCCTCCATCTGGGAGAACGTCTAGTTCTGGATCTTGTAAAGCTTTTATTCATAAGTCTTCCATACATTGTTATTCATCACGACTTTTAGTTCCTCTGCTTGATTTTTTTTAGTGAGTTCATATTAGGCTGGTAATCTTGTGATTCTCGATACAATGACTAGTTGTTCTAGATTCTCTTTCTTTCTTGGAATCTTCATGTTCTTCTTTAGCTCTTGTGTCCATGGAGTTTCTTATAGATTCCATGCCCTAAAGATTCCACTTCTTCCTTTCATCATAGGATCACGGATGTGAATGGACAATCGGGGATATTTTAAGACTTCTCTTCGAAGAAGACTTCTTCTACGGTCGAACTGAACACATACTTCTTTTCATGTTTGCTACCATTGATATATACTTCATCATCTTCAATGGATCATAGAATTATCTCCCTCCTAATCCTTGCTTCATGTATGAATGCATGCTCTTCTTTATGGTGATATATAATCGGCTCCCTCCATCTCGGAGAGTCCACGTTTCCATCTGCATCCTTATTCCCTTCTGCAAAGTGTTATAAGTCTTTCTCCAATTTCTTTCATCTTTGCTTCTTCTAAGTCTCTTCAGGATTGATCCTGATTTCAGCGTATCTTGTAATAGCTTCCACATGATTTGTTTTATATATTTCATCCTTTCTTGTATAGTGATAGCAATCATTATCTTGTTGTTCTTCCATAGATATAGTTATTCTTGGAACATATTTTTAAGAGATAGATATACAAGATATGTACATAGACTTATACAAACAAGATATGTACATAGAATTATACAAACAAGATATGTACAAGAACTAAGAAGAGTATTGTTACCTTCAGAAGAAGAAGTCTCTTTCATCCTGCTTAGTCTTCTTTGTGGGTTCCTTTTCTTTGACAACTGATGCTTCGTGTTTCTCCTTCCTTTTCTTTAGCTCGAGACAATGATTCTTATAGTGACCATACTTTCAACAGTTGAAGCATTTTACTTCTGAAATGTCTTTCTCTTTATTTGGCTTCCTCCTTGAACCAAACTTCCTTTTGTTCCTGAAATTCTTGAATCTTGCTATGAAGGCTTGATCATCGTACTTCTTTTGGGGTTTCTCTTTTGCATGATCCTGTATTCTTTTTGAGCACAACAAGTCCAAAGTTCTTCAAATGTAGGATACTCCTTCCTTGTGTTCATGCTTGTGGAAAATGCATCCCATGTCTTGGGAAGACCATTGAGTACTATGTTTACCAATTCCTTCTTTGAAATGGTCTCTTCAATAGCTTGTATTTGATCTCTTAACTGAGAGATTCACACAAAGTATGATGTTATGTTGTCATCATCATTCATCTTCATGTCATAGAGCTCATTCTTGAGACTCATTACTTGTCCAATGTTTCTGACTGAGAAGAGGTTTGTCAGGGTGTCATACATCTTCTTCGATGAGTCAAGGTGGGAGATGTAGGGTATCAAGTGGTGTTTTATGGAATCCACTATGATACTCATAGCATTGATGCCATCGTCTTTGAACTTCTCCATAGCTGCAACATTATGCGGTTCCTTCTCTTTTCCTTCTTCAAACTCTGGCTTCATGATCTTTCCTTTCACGATATCCAACACTTTATTCTTGGCAAGGATGAGGCCAATCCTTGTCTTCCACGCTCTGAAGTTAGAAGCTCCATCTAACTTGTTTTCTGACTTCATAGAGTAAGTCATGGCTACTTTGACTTGGTCAACCCTAGATCTGACCAAAAACTCAAACTTGACGTCTTGGCTTGCTGAGAGTACCAGGAGATGCGCTAGGCTAGGGTGCACTGATCTATCCGGAAGTTAGGTCAATACCTTCACTTGAGGTGCCTCAATGAGAGGATTAGGGTTTCTGCAACTGCACCTGCTAGTAACCCTAGCGGAAATGCTATGGTGACTGCTCCTGCTAGTAACCCTAGCAACAATTCTTCAACGAGCTTAATATCCTTACGACTATGTTTCCTTCCAACGATTAGACTAAATGAAGGAGGAGTGGGCCCATAACTTGTTAGAATATAATGGATGTGCTCGTTTTACCATTGACAATATCTTTATTGTCACCCAACCATAGGCCAAAGCCACCCTTCGAGCACCTTAACCTTGACAGAGAATCACTCCGGAAGCAAACCCTAGGCTAGATAGCCAAACAAAGAGTAGAGCACCTTTCCCCAAGGATAGCGCACCAACAAGAGTTGATCAGATAGTCCAAACCCTAACCAAGAGATAGTCCAAGCCAAATGTGATCTACTAGCTGCAGCAACTGCAATGGAAACTCTCCTCAAATCTACACACAAGACTGGGCACTGCAGTGCACACAAGTTGCTTCTCTACAATTCCGAGACTGCCTGCCAGAATGAGAACTGGCCTTCTGTATTTATACAAATTCTGGCTAACAGACTGGGCCGACTTCTCATTCTAGGTATCTGTCTGTTCAGTATATATTAATTCTTCTGGCCGACTTCTTCTCTTGGAGGCTAATAACCTTACATAAATTATCCTCTTGAGCTGACATGTCTTCTAGGGTTATTAGCCAACTCATTAGGGTTTCTTCTTGCTTTTCGTAGTATTCTATTCTCGTCAGGTTTACACGTGGAGGTAAATACCTCCCACAGCTACCATGATATCAACAATATGGAACCAAGATGCCCAAAGCATGAGAAGGACCAATCGGGGAAGAAATATCATCATTAACACTATAAAATATTGGGGAGACGACTCTTACAAAAGTCCCATATTAAATTGAATATGGAAACTTCACCCCGACTTCATTGCCCAACAACTCTGGAAAGAGAGAAATAGAAGAATATTCCATTCTTAGGCCTCCCCCCCTGGTCCTCTCGACCACCATATACAAGAATATTTTGGAAACTCTTAAACTCCACTCTTGGTCCCATGAAGATTTCCCCTCAGACCCCTCTGAAACCTCAGTTCTAAGCTCTTCGGATCTTTCCTTCACCCCCACTCTCTCTCCCTAGAACCTAACCCCAAAAGCCTCTTCTTCTAGTCCCTCCTCTTGGCTTCCTCCACCCCCAGGCTTCCATAAAGTCAAATTTGATGGTTCTTCCAAAGGAAATCCTTGTCACTCTGGGTATGGAGTTTTTATTCGGGACAACACTGGCCAAATACAATACCTAATGGAAGAGAATCTAGGACACGATACAAATAACTTGACATAAATATGGGGACTAATCAAAGGGATCCAAATGGAATTAGATCACAACCTTACTTGTCTAATAATAGAAGGGGATTCTAGAGTAATCATCAATAACTCCACCAAAATCATAACAGGAAGGGAGCTGGAGAAAATCACCCCCAACTGGCGCCTCCTTGGGCCCCTAAACAACCTAAAGGATCTTCTCAGGCCCACCCTTACTCTAATTACAACACACATAAGACGTGATGCCAACAAGGTGGTGCAAAAGCTAGCAAATGTGGGAGTAAACAGAAAAGAAGAAATTTACATTGACACAAGACAGTCCTAGAGCTCGCAACTATTGCTTCAATGCAGGGAGTTGGCCCTCTAGGATTACCCTCTCCCAGAGACAGGTGGAATGAAAATGATGGCAAGTGGAGCTAGGCCACATAGGGAGCTATTAATCCTTGCTGCTAGTCTCCCTTCCCTCGAGACTGAATGATCCGCACTCATCATGGATTAATGGCAATGCACTGGGCACTCCAAGGAAACTTAATGCAGCCTTGCGTGAACCAGGCTAGGAGTACCAAGCAAGGTACCTACACCAGGATAGCAGTCACCTCGGCCTTCATGTCTCTCGCCCATGTCAATTTTCCAGGCACTATGAAGGCATGTGCTCTGGAACGTTCTCCCATTCCTTCACTTCCTTGTTCCTGCCTATTCCTCGACTTTCTGTTTGCCTTGTGCTCGACAGTTCCTTGGCTCTGCCATTTCATTTTCCCCTGCGCTCGATTGCTTGGCTTCCCATGATCATTCCTCCATTGTTTATCCAGCCCAATCCTAACCTGAATGCTTACACCATGCCTAGAGAGAGGGGCAAGTCCAGAAGGTGTCTGTTGTACTACATCACCCTTAATAGACGCAACAGACTCCCCCCCTCTCAACTAGCCCTCATCATTACTAGTCGTCTCGACCAACGCCATAATCTGCCTCAACAACCCCGGTCTCCTACCCCCAATCCCACCAATGAATCTGGCATTTGCTTAATCAAGGAGGAAATTATCCCTCCTGAGAATTTTCCCCCTCCTCCTAGCCTTCGCCCAAGAATTCCCCCCCCTAGCACTCACACTCCATACCATTTTTACGGCACTGGAGAATGCTTGGTGGAGGAAGAAATTCCTCTAAGATGGAAAATGGCTACTCTAATGACAACAATGGAAGTAGTGGATGAAAATTTGGAGATGGACGCATACTTGATGGAGGAGATGCCTCCACCCACCCCAATTTGACTTCCAGACAAGCACCTTCAGCTTATCTTCGAGCTGCGGCAGAAAATGGATGACCAGGCACACATTCAACAACTCCTGGGACAACGTATGGACCTCTTGTTCGACGTGATGATGACGTCACCTGAAAGAAAACAATACCCAACATGTGGCCAAAAATTTGTCCCATCCTACAATGCCCATGGTTGGTTGAGCCCGAGCTCACACTTGGACTAGCTCCCCAAGGTTAATGTTTTTCTTTTGGTTTAGTCAATTACGCAGAGAATTGAGATTCTCTATCAAGTATTGTATGAAATTCAACCATGGCCACTGCTTAGTCGATCACTGTGATCTTTTTCATCAGTTAGACATTCTTACTGTCATGTCCAAATAGTTACAATCGCACTTGAATTTTGATAGCCACCTATCTTGGTTTCCTAGCTGTGGCAGGACACGCGACAAACTCTAGATTTTGTAATGCGATGTATATTTGTGAATATCAATATATAGTTACTTTTATTTACAAAAAAAAATGGTGTCCTTATTATAGAAAATGGTGTCTTCCATGATTCCCCAATAGCTTAGCCAAGACTGGTCATCTTTATGCCATCCTTCCTTGAGTCAATGGTGGTTACGACTGGATTTTCAAGCAATTTTAGGAAGGCTCTTGTCTTCCATGTTGTTTAACTTGTTCTTATACATTAGTTATCTAGTCATAGTCATTCTCTCAATGGGGGAAAGTCTTGCCTCTAAGAGGAGGACGAGATAAAGCGTATTTCATTTAATTTTGAGATTATAGATTATAAAATTCTTTTGTATTTGCTCTATCTTTCTCCAATATTCATGAGAAATACTACATCCCCAGACTTCACATCCATATAGAATAATTGACGTAACAAGAGTCTCAAAGAGGAGTTTCTTCTTATCTCACATCCAAAGATCGATTGATTTACAATTGTTTTCAAGCCCATAATAAGCTTTCCATTCCCCAATAATCATTTTCTCAATGTTATAATTCCACTTGAGCTTGTCATGAATATCGATTCCAATATATTTGTATGAACTCACTTCCTCCAAGTTATTGTTGTCATATATGAAGGTATCATAAGTGATCTTATTGGATTTAATGATAATGACCTTAGTCTTGTCAATATTAGCAGTCATACCCATATTGGAGAAAAAATCCTTGAGGATTCTTAGTTGGTTTTCAAGATCGTGGGGACTCCTTGGTATAAGAATGATATCATTGACATAAAGAAAAAGATTGATGACTATACCAGTGAGAGTAGGGCTAACACAATTTGCTTCTTCCAAGCAATATTCTAACTTGTCAATGTATATGCCAAAAACGGTAGGGGACAAGGGACAACATGCTTGACTCCAGTATTGCAGTTAATCTCTTCCGACCAACCCTTAGTATTCTTAAACTTGAAAATAATGTTCTCATACGGCCTTATTGCAACAACCCTAAACTCTAAAGGAACTTTTATCTCTTCCGACCTATTCCAAAGGTTTTTTCTCGGAATCGTGTCAAAATGTTTTCTAAAGTCAACAAAACAACAAAAAAGATTGGTGTTAGTATTGTGGAAATCCTCTGTAGTGATCCTAAAGGTAACAAGATGGTCCACAATTGAATGATATCCCCGAAACTCGGCCTAGCCTTTAGCTCTTTTACTGTGAATTTCTAGCCAAAGGCTAATCTTCTTTTCCAAAATAATTCCATAAAGCTTGGCTAAAATTGGGCTAATCATAATGGTCCTATAATTAGAGGGAATGTTTCTATCCCCATTTTTCAAAATAGGAACAAGGAGTTTTTGGGTCCAAGGTTTAGGGAAGCTCTGCTTGACTACTAAATTGAAGAGCCTATGTATGTGAGGGATGACAATAGGCCCTTCGATTTTAAAAATTTCAGCTTGTTAGCATTCAATGTTCTTAGCTTTTCCATTTGCAAGCCGCTTAATCCCAAACTCTATGTCATTCAAAGAAAAAAATTCATCATCTGTAGGGACGATAGGAATGGTGCCCATGGCATTAGGGAACTCGTAAAGACTTTTAAGGTAGGAATTCCAGTCCCTTAAGGAAATCATATTATTTTCTTTAGTATTGCGGATTAGAATTTGCCTCCAGAACTTCTTAGGATCCAACTTAGATAGTTGTGAAAGCTGCTCTTGCCTTTTATTGATATAGTACAGATTTTCCCTTTTAATTAGGGACTTGTACGAATTGATCTTATCGAGTTTTAAGGACTTGTTATAAGCATCCCTAATGGCTTTCCTAGAAATTTTACATTCTTTATCATACCAAGAGTTGGTCATTCTATTACCTCGAAAGAGAGTTTGTTAATAGAAGTGGAAGGGGTAGTTGTTAAATTATGATAGAGGTATTCAATGTTGTCTTTATAAGTTAGGAGATGTTAGATGGAAATGTTATCTATAATTTCAACCATTAATATTTGTTATTTTAATAATTCATCCAAAATTTTAATTAAATTAAAAAAATAATAATTGAAAACTCAAAATTAATATGAATGCATTTTTTATTAGTTTAATTATATTATAATTAAATTTTGAATGTTTTTATTATTATTTTAATTATATTATACTTTTAGTTTTTTACGTTTAGATTAAAAATTTAACTTATTTTTAATTTATTAATATTAGAGAAAGGTGTTTAGGATTGAAGTGTTAACCACATGGGAAAAAAATTATGTTATTTTAGTTTAAAGAAGCTTGAGAGTTCTTTAACGATTGTTATAATTTACACATTTTAAATTTAGGGTTAAAGTAAAGATTTTCATTATTATTTTATTAATATTAAAATATTAGTTTCATTTATATTCAATTATTATTTTATTATTGAAAATAAAATTGAAAAATCCCTTGGTTATTCGGATTATATTTTATTAATTTTCAATTTTATTATTTTATTAATTCAATAATATTATTATAATTTATATTTTTTTAATATTTTTTTAAAAAGTTACTTTTGGAGTTGAGTAACATTAAAGATCCGTTAAAATAAATTAGGTAGGGTTGTTTCTTTTCTCTTATCTTTTTTAGTATATATATTAACAAGACTACTAGGTAGCATATACCTGCCAAATAAAATAATGAAACCATTGTTTAAGGAGATAGGGAGACAAGGAGTAGACATGAAATGACTAGATGGAAGAAATATTTATTACAATAATATTGGGGAAAGTGAATGCAGCAATAAGACTTCAAAGTTTTTGGCCAATAAAATATCAAATAAATGAGATTTAAAATTTAAAATTATTTATTATTTTTTAAAACTTTAAACAAAGGGGTGTATATTTTATGGTCAACCATAATCTAATAGAAAGTCAAACCTAACTCAACACTATATACCATGCCTATCGACAGGTATAATAAGGTATAGTCATCATCCTCATGCTTTAAGTTAATGATATTGTTTTTATTTTTATGGTTATGAGTTTCTATCACTTTTAATACTAACAAAACAAAGGTTATGATAATTAAATTCGAAAATATCATTTACTCTAATTTTGTGTATGACAACAATAGGTGGGAGGAAGCCACTTCATGAACTATATCATTGAGAAAATGATAAATGAATGGTGTAAAGATTATTACAGACTTGAAAATAGTTTTAAGTTAGTTGAGCTTTGACTATGGGATAAGAAGAAACTCCTTTTTGAAATTCTCATCACTTTTGTTATCTCATATGGTTGTGAATTTTGGACCTGTAGTGTCTTTAGATAATCATGAAGAAAGGTAGATAAAATCCGAAAGTGTTTTATACCTTATAATTTCAAAATTAAAGGCAATACATCCTATCCTATCATCCTCATAGAAGAGTCTTTTCCCCATTGAGAGGAAACATATGACTAGGTACCTAACGTACAAGAACAATATAAACATGGAATACGAGAGGCTTCCTAAGATTTCTTCTAACTCTAGTCACTGGTGGCATAAAGATGTCAAGTCTTGGCTAAATCATTGGTTAATAAAGAAAAAAGATATTCCACATAATAAGGATAATATTAAAATATTATTACATCTAAATTTAAGGACAAAATGATGACTATTATTAACTTTTTCATAATTAATTTTGATTTGATATTTTTAAGAATTACTTGATTTGCTTGAAAATTTTATTTTTATGTTCAAAAAGTTTGAGGAAAAACATTCCTAAAGCCTTAATAGTTTTGATGAGTTAAAAGGTTATGAAGGTAGTATTATAACCGATATTTTGAAATTGAGATTTAATGTGGATGTACACAAAACATTTTAAGAGAAAGTGCTTCTCATCTTTAACTCTATTACTGCCACAAAAATGATGAATTCTTTCAACCCACGACATTTTACGAATTGTCCAATGCCGTATGTCACTATGAAACTTGTCAGATTTCATTTTTATTTCCACAATGCTAATTTTCTTTCTTACATAAAGATACTTTTAAATACGCTTTCCTCTTTTTCAATAAATATTTAGATAACCAAATAAAACTAGGTTCTCAAAAAAATCATATTTTTCATGACACTATATTTCTCTCTCTAACTAAAATAAATTTGATTTCACTTTGAAATAAATAATTGATTTATGGTAGATCTTGCCTAATGGAGCATGCGTAGTCATATCTAGAGGCTAAGGTTATGTGTAAGACCCGTGTTGTCAACTTGCTATTTTAGAATAATCGCTCATTGATATAACTTCTTTAGATTTGTATTTTCACACCATCGAGACCACTCCATCTACTTAATCAACTATCATACCAAGACTCATGCTTTGCTTAGACACGTCACTCACTATATATTAGTGGTTTCCAACTAGTGCCCACAAAACCCTAAATTTATAAGGTGTCTTAGGGTTATGGTTTTGATGTCTAACAATAAAAGTTACCAAATAAGATCATTATAAAAGAGACCACAAAGATATTAGTATATTAGTCCCCTAGATGACTCACCAAGATTGATTTTTCCTTGGATGATGTATTTCCTGGCTCCCCTTGGCCTTCAACTCTAAGTAGTGGTTGATGTTTAGTTTTAAAGGAAGCCTCTATGACACTAAGCACCATATTAGATTTACGGGTGCATTTGCTCTATGGTTTAGATTAGATCATTACTCTTTAAATATTAGTGAGGCCTCTCTCCTACATATTCTACATTATTTTTTGAGTTGTGTTACTCCTCACATGGCCTCAAATCATGGTTTTCATAAAATTAGAGATCCACATAGATTACCAAATGTAAAGTAAAACACTCAAAAGTGTCATCCTCATCGGATAGATCATTGGAAATCTATTCTTCAATGTCTAGATTACATCTAGCATCTACTAGAGTTTGTTAGAAAAATATGATCGTGGAGCAATAAAATAAAACAAATGCGGAAACAAAACACATAAGATACACAATACAATAGAGATACAGATTTACATAGTTCACCTAGTGTGGACTACGTCCACAAGAGAAATTGCCAGGTCCTTCCTTTATTATTATCCAACATATGAAGGGATACAACCTACAACAAACCCGCTATAAATTCCTCTTCTATGTCTCACAGTCTCCTATCTTAGAATACAATATTCGCCATCAACCATAGCCGCAATACATTTCCCTCATAAAAGAGGGTTGCTTTCTAGGGCGAAAAACCCTAACATAATCTCTATTGCTAGATTTGCGACCTTATAATAAACGGTCCAGATTTACAATGAAATTACAATATACATTTACAAGGCAATTTTTCCTTCGGGGGCTTTGCCCCCAAACCCCCGCTGGGGGCCCGCTTGCCCCCAGACCCCCCAGCCGGGGGGATAGCCCCCCTAGACCCTGCAAAGGGGGTACCCCCTCTCTGCACTCCCCCACGTGGAAAAGTGTACATACTTCTGGGGTGTAAATACTTCATGGGGTATAAAGACGGCTGAAAGTAAAAGACCTCTGAATCAGGAAGATAATCAGGCTCCACAACCAACAATCTCCCACTTGGAGATTGATCTCAACAACTCCACCGTTGTTGTATATGCTGGACTTTGAACCTTCTTGGACCTAGCAAATTTCTCATCTTCATCTTCATTCTTGAAGACCAACTGAAACTGAGCAGGAACTCAGTTTCTCCCTGGTTACTCCCTTTGTTAACATGTCTGCAGGATTCTGGCTAGTGTGTATCTTTTCCAACTTCAAATGTCCATCTTCCAAGGAGGATCATATGAAGTGGTACCTCAACAATATATGCTTAGTCTTTGAATGGAAGGTTGAGTTCTTTGCAAGATGAATGACACTCTCACTATCACAATACAACCTGCTATTCTCTTACTTCTTTCTCAATTCCTCCATAAACCTCTGTAACCAAATCATCTCTTTACTAGCCTCTGTAGCAACAACATACTCTGCCTCTGTTGTTG
>JASDQU010585765.1:84742-102210 GCA_032191745.1 Picea mariana | reverse complement strand
TCTGCAGTCTTTCTTTAGATGTCCTTTCTTCCCACAATTCCAACACTCTATCTTTTCAAGTATGGATTTGGATATTCCCTTCCTAGAATTCCCACAGTTACCAAAACCCTTTCCTCTATCCTTTTGTCTTCCCCTGCTCTCCATGTTCAATGCATTTTCTGATATCTCACCTGTGCTTTTCTGTTGCATTTCCTCACTAAGGATAATACCAACACCATCATCAAATTTTAAAGTATTTGAACCAAAGAGAGAGTTACTTACATCCATGACCAAGCCGTTCCAACTTTCTGGCAATGAGCACAAGATTAGAAGAGCCCTGACCTCATCATCAAAGTCCACTTTTACAGAACTTAGTTGATTAGTAACCGTATTAAAATCATTTAAATGATCTGCAACAGACCCACCTTCCGACATGTTCATATTAAATAATCTCTTCATTAGAAATATCTTATTGGACGTCGAGAGTTTTTCATACAATTTGGCCAATGTGTCCATCAAACCCTTCGTTGTCTTTTCTTTGGAAATATTGAAAGCCACCGATGTTGCCAGGCTCAGCCATATCGTTCCTAGAGCCTTTCTGTCAAGAATCTCCTATTCTTCGTCCTTTGTAGCCACCGACTTCTTTGCTATTCCACACAATGGTAGGAATAGATCCTTCTGATATTAATAGTCTTCCATCTACATCTTCCATAATTGGTAGTTTTGGCCGTTAAATTTCTCGACCCTAAACTTTCCATCTTCCGACATTGCTCCCACTCGAACCAGGAACCCTCTTTTCCTGCAAGTTACCTTCGCTCTGATACCAGTTGTTAGAAAAACAGGACCGTGGAGCAATAAAATAAAAAAAATGCGGAAACAAAACACAAAAGATATACAATACAATAGAGACACAGATTTACATGGTTCACCCAGTGTGGGCTATGTCCACTAGAGAAATTGCCAGGTCCTTCCTTTATTATTATCCATCATATGAAGGGATATAACCTATAACAAACCTGTTGTAACTTCCTCTTCTATCTCTCATAATCTCCTATCTCAGAATACAATATTCGCCATCAACCATAGCCACAATACATTTCCCTCATAAAAGAGGGTTGCCTTCTAGAGCAAAAAACCCTAACATAATCTCTATTGTTAGATTTGCGACCTTATAATGAACAATTCAGGTTTACAATGAAATTAGAATATACATTTACAAGGCAATTTTTCCTTCAGGGGCCCGCTTGCCCCCAAACCCCGCAGAGGGGGTACCCCCCCTCTGCACTTCCTTGCGTGGAAGAGTGTACATACTTCTGGGGTGTAAATACTTCATGGGGTATAAAGACGGCTAAAAGTAAAAGACCTCTGAATCAGGAAGATAATCAGGCTCCACAACCAGTATAATTTACATAGGGTGAATAATGGTGATGAGAAGGAAGCCATTAGGTTATAGACGTGGAATATGTGCTGAGAATGGAGGAAGAATGTTTGGATTATATGAAAGACCTGTTGGAGGGTCAATAGATTTGGACAAACCTATTGCTCAATCCAATTGGAACTTGGTAGATCTGGGGAGGATGTTTAAGCTAGGGTCGCACCTATTGGAGGAGGAAACCATGGCTATCATATGTGAGTTGGCTCAAGAATTATCTAGCCATGGTTCTAGGTTTAAGGCTTGAATGGAGGAAGGATTAACGAGACTAATTGATGACTCTCTTGAGGCTCTTCAATTCAAGGTATGTGCAACACCTATGAACCATGTTGGAATATATCTTGTAGATCTTCTATGGTTAAGCCCTATGATAGACAAGGACATGGTTTTAAATTGACCATATTATGTCTTAGGTACCAATATTCCTCCTATTGATTCTTACAAAGAATTTGAACTCCCTTACTATAACAGAGTTGGAAGCAAAAGAGTTTTAGCAGAGGCATGGTTTATTGGATATTTTATGGAACTTAAACTCCTAAGTGGCTCCTCAAACTCTGATGGAGGGGTTTAGGGTCACATATTTTGGAAGGTGTGAGAAAACAAAAAAAAAACACAAATGTATTAAAAAAATGCAAGACCCTATCAACCTGAATCTATGAGAGAAAACAGGCTTAATGTCATATAATGGACTTGGAAGATTTGGTGCTTGTAGGCCGATTTCCAGGTAGAAGGATGAGAAATGAATGTTCAAAGGACTTTACCAAATCAAATTTGAGCCCATGGTAGGCTTCATCCCATGTACCATGAATTTGACAAAGGGTTGGATGGTATGAGTTTTCAAAATGGTGGTAGACGTTGATAAAATCCTACACAAATGTTGGAAGTGGGGTTCACAATTTTTTTTTCTAAAAAATGGCATTTTGTCTTCGATGCCTGGTCTGCTTTAGTGGATATCCACCCAATATGGGTTATAATTCTAGAACTTCCTCTTTTATTGTGGTCAGAGAAAGTATTTTAGGAAATAAGGATCCTCTTGAAGTATACTATGAAGTCGATTTCTCTTTCTGTGACACAGGGTATTTTGGAATGGCCTAGATTCTCATGGGTTTAGAGACTAGTAAAGGACCGATAAAGGCTATGGACATTAGAATAGGAGTATACCTTTTTCATCTAACCCTAGACTATGAAGATATACCTATAATACCGTCCGTGAGGAGGGTGTGCGTGACACCTTCACCCTCCCAGGAAATATGTGAGGCCTGGGGTTGCCGAACAAAGATGAGTGTGTCCCATTCTCATATAGGCATGAAGTGGGATGAAATGGGAGTGATATTGACCAGGTGGACCCATGACAACACTTTTGGAGTACGTTGGACGAGCCACGATGAGGCACAAGGAACATAGGTAAGTCGACAGAAGGGTTGGGAAAACCAATAGAGCGGGGAAACCTACCCATCATACGTGATATGGATACTTTCATCTCAAGCACGCTAATGTGTAGATGAGTCGGTGCGGCCCTTGAAAAAATGAAACAAGGTGTGAACAAATCTCATCCTGTCCCGCCCGCCTAAAGGATGTGGTGGTCCACACCAACAGTCGTGATGGTTTGAGAACCATAGGAATGTATAAGATAATGAGCAAGGGGTGAGATAAGGAATCAATCAATAGATCATCAACAAAACCACAAATTGACATGTACAACACTTGAGTTCTTATGAATATTTGGGTAGAGGGGATCCCTCCCTCCTCAAGGGGCCAAGTCGCTCCATCGAGGATGACTTGTGTCGCCTTGTGGAGAAGGAGGTTGGGCTGAGTTCTCTTTGGGTTTATTTTGATTGGTAGGATAGTTTTGGAAATGGAGCACAAAGATGAGTTTTTTCTCATTGAGGTGTTTCAAATATGAGGCATGGAATAGGTGAACAAGAGTTCAATAAGGTGTGACTAAGTCTGTGAAGAGTCTGCGATGAGAGTTGTGACCATAAGACAAAGTTGTATCGCACCAGGTGTATGTGATGAATATGATTTTTTCATGTATCTCTGAGCCACACACTCCATTGCAAACATTTCCGATTGTGGTATGAGCTTCATGCTCAATGTATTTTTTTTTTGTAACATCTTGTATAATATGAAGTGTTTGTACGGGTGTTAGGCACATTTGGTGTCGCCCAACGATATACTAGTGTCTCTTTCTCATGTGTATGATGTTTGCATGTCCTTGTTCACATATTTGGATAAGGACATAACTATTAACTATATGTGTTTTAAATAATTCAAGTGTAAGTGTGTAGTTGAGTGGGCACCTGTTACACATCAAAAGTCCTCACTTCGATAATGTCACATTCTCATTGTCGTAAGTGTCGCACTTTTGTCACAAGTGTCGTAAGTGTCTCATTCTCGTCACGTATGTGTCGCATCATGAACGACACCATGAAAACACTTGATACAACCCCTAAAGCATGTTAGAAGAATAATCCCCATGATTTGATAGTGAAACAAAGTGTTTTTCTATGGGAATTGGTCATCTTGACAACTTTTGGAAGATTAGTGCTCCCCTTCTCATATGCAGGGAGCACTAGCACTCTTTGTGTATCTAGAATGGAGCATTGTAGCACTATGTTACCCATTTTAAGGGAGCGCCAAATTGGTTGAGAAAATCTTGGAAGAAATCCCCTTTTTTCTCTAAGGAGGGCTATGGATGGATCGAATTAGTTTGCTCGAATCTAACCCTCAGGCTGAATCTAAGGGAGATATCACAACTGATGGAGTCATATAATCAACTAATCCAAAATATAACCAAGGTGGTTGAGCCTCTCAAATCCTATAAATGGAGGCATTCTCATGGTGAACAAGGAGGAGAAATCATCAACAAAACATTGTTATTCTGATCGTGGACCTTTCGAGCAAGGGGTTGGATGAGGAGGACTTGGAGAGGCTGTTGCAACATCATCTGAAGATTGTAAGTGTCTTTTTAAAGTTCTCATTAATAAACTTGGCCTATTTCCTTCTATTATGTGTTTAGATGTACTTATCTATGCTTTTTTTTAATCTTTCATAGATAGATCGGTTTTGTCTAATCCATTAGAGTAGGAGATATTTGTTTGTCTCTTGTCATCCACTATAGGTATTGTCTGGAACTCCTGGATTGGAGTAGTTTGGACAAACTTTGAAAGTGAGGTACATCATACTATCCCTCCTCCTCTCTTTTTCTATGGGAATAATTTATCTATAGCAATGGTAGTGTCCAAAGGTATTTTTCTGTCTTGGTAGAGGGATTTGTACTCCAAGGGAAGATTCACCTGTCTGCAAGGGAATTATTTTGTAATAGAAATTGACAAATCCACTGGGGAGGAATTTTCAGTTTTGGTTCTTTCCTTGGGTTTTCCTTTTCTTTTGTCTATATTTATATCCCATTTTCTGATTTAATCTATTCTTACATCTTTGCATCTTTGCTAAGTTGTCTTACAAGGTCTCTGATTGAATTTCCATGAGTTTTTTAGTTTTCTGGGATTTTCTAAAATTTTTCTTAGGACTAGTGCCCTCTCCAGTTTAAGTCATAGTGTCAATTCCTTGAGCAATGCTCCCCCAAAGTGTATTAAGGAGAGATGTAGCACTCTAGTGCCTTGATTACCAGAGCGCCGATTTTTCTTACTTTGAAAAGTTGTTGACTGTTTACTTGTTGGGCATAGTCCTTTGATTTTTCTCTTTGGCTCAAATCCTATTCTATCAGATCTTCTCTTATCTTTGACTTAAAACTTGTTGTTTTTTATTCTTTTAATCTTGATTGGGTTTGTGTTGTCTTTCCTTATTGTGGAATCAATGGTTTCTCTCAAACTTGGTTTCTTTTTGCTGCTATTTTTTATTATCTTATTTATTAGAGGTTTTCATAATGAAAGTCATTGATCTTAGCACTGTTTACTTTGTCTTTGATCCCTTACTCAATTCTAGAAGGCTATTAAGTCTAATTTTTTTCTTTTTGGTATTTTTCTTTGAGTGAATAGTTTGTTCTTTTTTCGGTTTCTTATCGACTGTTGAGAGTGTCTTTGTGTGTGTACTTTTGCTTCCTCTTTTCAAATCACAGTAGTGAATTTATTTTTTCATTACTAGTGAAAGAAAGAAGCATTAGATGAATTATTCAATTTACATTTGCAATCAAAGAAAGAGATACTTGCATGCATTGGTTTTAAATATTGGAAAGGTTTTCTTTATAATTTGGAAAATTGTTTGAATTCTTGTTGAGAGTGAAATTGTATAATTTTTTTGCATTTTTAAGTCCTTGTTAGTGAAAGAAAAGAAACTCTTCTCCTTCCCATAACTAGAAGTTCATTGAAAATAAAGTTTTCATATCATTTTTTTCATCTTTTTGGAGTCGAGTACTAAACATAATCGGTTTTACTTTCATTCACCTTTGTGTAACGAACAACCATGGAAATGAATGCTAATTAAAATCAGACTATAAACTTTTATTTTTAAGATATTTACACCAACATTAGACTAGGACTAGAGATTTGGAATAGGATGTGAGAATAATTCTCCAAAACATTCAAGACAAACTAAAAATCTTGTGATAGGTAGAGTAAATCCAATTTTCGTATAAGCATAGTTGGGATCCCCCTCTCACATAGGATTTACGCACGAGGCCACATTCAAGAGAGCAACGAAGATTATCCCTCTGAGGATTAACCGTTCACATTAGTACGATCGTATATTGGGGGTTCTTCTTGAGGATTAACTGTTTTCATTTAGTCTCAGAGCTTCATGAATTCCAAATCCATTCAGGGTCCTCTGGATTTTACCGGTCCACTTCTCCTCAGTTCTCTTGAAGAATTTCGGACTTGATATCCTACCCATACGTTCAGACTCGATTATCTACTGTACCCGCCCAGAGGTTGACTGCGAGTTGGTATCCTTAGTAGCCACAATATTTAGGGTCCTTACACGAGGTGACAGTGAAGGGAAGTCTTTGTTGTACCTGGAACAAACATTGGTCAAACTCACTCGGGCTCCTTGGAGGGTAACCCACATGTAAAATTGTGAGGAAGCTTGCACCAAGGTGTAAGACTATTAATCATGTCGCGAATGTAACTAATCCACCTACTCATATCCTATCCCCTTCTCACTTTGATCACATGATGTTGGATTTCATCACCAACTAGTACTTTCATTGAGAGAAGGCATTGTTTACTTATTGGTTTTCTAGATTTTTTAGTGAGTGTTGTTTGTTTAATTTAAGTTGTCTTAAAAATTGGTATTGTGGCTGATAAAGTTCTTTGTAGATCACGTAGGATGCAAGGGTTGCCTCCAAAAGGATACAAACCCCTACCTCCTAACTCACCCGAAGACACTTATCGTGAAGAGGTTGAGAACCATTCAAACGTTGGGAGTGTTGCTACTCCTTTGCTAGAAAATCTTGAGAGGTTTAGTTAGTATTGAGGAAGGCTCCACTCTTCTTGTCAACCCAACTTTGTCAGTTCCTCTTGATCCACTCCTTGTTTGACTAGACTCTTCAGGTAACATTGTAGTAGAATATTAACCTCACCTACCATCAAGGCCATGTAATCAATTAGATATGGAACCAATACAACCAAATTTTAACGAAGAATACACTACCCATGTCTGTTCTGTTTACATGGTAGATCCACATCAAACTCTTGTTCATTCAATATGGAGAACTTCATTAGGATGAGAAATTTATTAAAACTTTAATTTTAGTTGACCGCCTTTTGACCCTCCTCATGCCTCTACCACAACCGGTGCAGAGGCAGGACCGTTAGGTCATACCATCATCCATCCCATCGAACCAACAATAAATATTTATACCACATCAGACTAGGTTCACAGTGAAATAGGAGTCGTGTTACCCAGTTAGTTGAAAAGTACCTTGATAGTTACACCTCATATCCCTATTCAAGCTACGACTTTGTATACTCCACACAATCCTATTGGGACATCTTCACATCTCGTAATGAAAAACCATGCCACACCACTGAACCCAACTGTGGGACAAATCCCTAACAAGGGGAAACTATCCTCCAACATGAAAATTCCGACTGGGGGGAAACCCCCCCTTACCGGTCATATCCCAGTTGCTACCCAACCAATGACAGGGGGACAATTTCAACCTCCATTCATTGGAAACCCCCCACAATCCAGGGGACCACCCCAAGGAGGTCAATTCCATCAACCACATCAGGGTGAGCCATCAAACCCCAACCCGCAAGGAGGAATCCCAAATCCCAATCCTTCTGGACTACATTCTGGAGAACCTTTCCCGGGAGTCCCGAATCCCACTTGGGGTCCTCAAGGTCAATTATATTTTCTTCACCAAGGGCCAAATTCTTACCCTCCTTAGGGCCAACCTAGTTACCGTCCTCAAGGGAAACCTAGTTACCCACCTCAAATGAACTATCCTCCCCCGGATTACACTAGTTATCCTCCCTAGGGAAAAATGGGTTTCCCCTCTCATTTTATGCACATTTCTCAAGAAATAAACCCTACCTTTGTTGGTCGATAAAAAAAGCATATGGGAGGGCATGTTTACTACAATTATCCACCTCAACTAGTTTACGACCCTACTGGTGTCCCTATGCCACACCAATATCATCCACAGATCAATCGAAAACTACCGCTCTTATCCATTCTAGATCTACAGGATTTGTTGAGATTGAAAAATGATCCCATATTACATTATCTATTTTGGCCAGTTATTCATGCTAAATTTCCTTTTGATATTCCAAAATTTGACGGTAAACCTGGTGAAGACCCTAATAAACACGTTATGACTTTTCATCTATGGTGTTCATTAAATTCAATAATGGATGATTCTATCTGGTTACGTCTTTTCCAGCGTACACTTACAAGTACAACGATTAGGTGGTACATTGAATTACATCGCAGAACTTTTCAAGATTTTAATTCACTTGCCATGGATTTCCTCGCACACTTCCAATTACCTTTCCACTATGAAACCGACACAAAACGTTTGACCTCCCTTCGTTATACCAACTCCATGCATATCTCTGATCATATTCATGAGCGGAGACAATGACGATGGTTGATCAAAGAAACCATTCCCGACCAATTGTTGGCTGAATGGTTCACCAATTCTCTTTTTCCTACGATCACTCGTGATGTAGCCATGGGTGGTGTCATTAAAGAAGAGGAAGACATTACTCGTGCCAAATATTTGGACTTGGTTTATTCACAATATGGTACTTTGTATGAATTGATTCAAAACGCTCCTCGTCCATCAACCGATCCATCAAAACCATCCGCTATCGTTCACGTGGATGGAGTTATCGGTTTCATCAAAAACCAGTCCAGTTGATAGTCGACCAACATGACCAATTGTTCAGTCACTGCCCCCACTACCGGATCGAATTCACTCTCATCAAACTCCCCCTCGACTCAAATATCTGAGGTGAATGCAGTTCAATCTACTTCTCCAATACAGTCAGAGGGGAAGAAGAAAACTAAGAATAAACCCAAGAAAAACAATAATGAAACCGAAAATGAAAAAACAAAAACACAACCACCCGCTACTGAGAAACAACCACAGTGCAAATTTTTTTTACATGTCTCATTGGTGGTGAAGATAACTACACACGAGATTGTCCTCATCGAGACGAAGTTGCCAAAATTTTTAAAGGAAATTCTCAACCTGTTGTTTTGACACATCCTTTTCCACAACAAAAGTCACTAGTTGCACAAGCTCCTACACCTTCGATAGGAGGTAATTCAAATCATCATCCTAACGAGGAAGCTTCATCAAGTGCAAACATTTACATGTTTAAAGGGACATATTTGACCACTCGTACTACAACATACGAAACACCTCCAGGTAAACCCGATAAGGAGAAAATAACTACTAGTACTACACCGAATCCACCACCTACTACAGTTACCCCTCCATCTGGGCCACTCCATATTGAGAAGCCTAACTTTGACTCTATTCTACACCCTCCTAAGAGCACAATTCGAAAGTAGACCTTTAATCCAAACTTGCGTGCTACTCAAAACTACAACATCGTTGAATATTTGTCTCAAGGACCTTGCGCTATGTCATCTCTCGAAGTTCTACAACACTGCCCTAACCAACATAGGAATCTATTGGAAGCCATTAGAGCTATAGATCATGAGTCATCCAACACTATCATGTTTAACTTGGATAATTTTAAATCACAACTATCTCACCAACTGGCTTTCCAAATCAATGTCGTTGTCCATAATCGACATAATCATTGCACGATCTTGGAAAAGGGGGCCTCCACATGTGTCATGTCCTTGGATTTTTGGAAAGGCATTAAATCACCCGGTCTCAATCAATCTCCCACCATGTTATGAGCATTTTATCGAAGAGGCTTCTGACCTCATGGATTATTACAATCCTTAGTCGTTCAATTGGGAGGAAAATTTGTTTTTGTAGATGTTGAATTAGTCGATGCTCCCCTTGATTACAACTTGTTGCTAGGGATAATTTCGTTCTATGCTATGACTATCATTGCTTCATCATTTTTTTGATGCGTTCAATTCCCTCATCAAGGTAAAGTTGTAACCATTGGTCAGTTATATTACTGTACCCCCGACGCTCGCACTCAAATGACCAACAACATTCCTTTTCTAGGAGGCTCAAAAATCACTTATGAAAGTGTTGGGGTAGGTCTCTTGAAAGATTCTTCACTCATGGGTACCTTCCCTACACCTCTTCCTCCCACTACGCAACACATCACAATGATCAATATGATCTCGACTATGGAACATAAATCCTTCGAATCATCTGATCCTTGGATTGTGCCTAGTCCTTTAGAATTTGATACACTAGGTGACACCATGCCACTTAGTCTTGTAGAGGCTGAATACGACGCCATCCAGTCTGCATCTCCTTCATCAAACGACCAACATCTTTTGAAATCTATGAATTATTCAATACCATCTTGGTTCGACTCCCTACCGTCTACTTTCGATTACATCCTACATATTTTTCCGTCCAATGAATCTATTATGGAAATGATTAGTATCGAGGAGGCACCATGGGCTGACAACCACCATTGTTCATCCTTTCTTCCCAGTTTGGATGACATAGAGAAAGATATTTCATCTATCTTTCCTAGTGATAATTTCGACTCTCCCCAATCTCCAATACTCACTCGGGATACCATATTTGAGGGGAATTTTGGAAACATCTCTTCCACTATCACTGTTGACATATCCATTAAAGAAGGTATTGTGGAAAACATACAACTAGGTGCAAATTGTTCAATTGAAGAAGTTAAAACCTATACCTCCTTGTTTAAAGAATTTAGCGACATATTTTCCTGGAATTACGAAGAAATTCTAGGGATCGATCCATCAATCATTTTGAATATAATAAAAAAACCCAGGAGTTAAACTTGTGAGATAGAAAATTCGCCCGATCCATCCTAAGAAGACTGTGACAATCAAGGAAGAAGTAGAAAAACTTTTGAAATATGGTTTTATTTATCCTCTCCCTTTGATCGAATGGGTTTCCAACATCGTTCCAGTCACCAAGAAACAAGGGACCATTCATGTTTGTGTCAATTATCAGGATCTTAATAAGGCTTATCCCAAAGATAATTACCCTACACGATTTATCGATAATTGTTCCAGAAGTGTCATTTTCTCTTTCATGGATGGATTTTCTAGATATAACCATATTGACATTTTACCGGCTAATCAACATAAAACAACCTTCATCTACCCTTGGGGGACTTTCACTTATCAGAAATTACCTTTTGGCCTTAAAAACGCTGGAGGCACTTTTCAGGGGGCCATGTCGTATGCATTCCACGATATCAAACATATCGTTGAACCTTACCTCGATGATTTAAATGCTCAATCATCACGTTGATGAGACCACATTGGTCACCTATAAACCATATGTCTTCGATGTCGGTTTCATAACATATGTTTGAACCTCCATAAATGCATCTTTTCTATTGAATTAGGGAGACTCCTCAGATTCGTAGTCTCCAAAGACGAGATTAGGGTGGATCCATTAAAAGTCAAAGTCATCCTTGCTTTACCTCCTCCCAACAACCTTAGTCAAATGAAAAGTTTGCAAGGGAAGGAAAAATTTCTTCGCCGCTTCATTTGCAATTACACCGAAATCACTAAAAGATTCATGAGATTTTTGCTGAAATATGCCCCTTTCATCTGGGATGCCACTGCTCGACACTCATTTGATGCTTTTAAGCATGCCTTAACGAACACACCCATTTTTCACCCACCAGATTACGCAAAATATTATATCCTTTATTTGGCTACCTCCACTTCCACAATTTCTATGGTGTTAGTATAGGAGGATGAAAATGGCACTAGACATGTGATCTATTATCTGAGTAAAAGTATATTAGGTCTTGAACTTTGGTATTCACATGATGAAAAATTGCATTTGGTAGTAGTTACTTCCGTCCATATATTTCTCCATTACATTATGTTACGCACTACCACGGTCATCGCAGACTCGAACCCCATGTACCACATATTGACTCGTTAAGTAATTGGGGTAAAATATTCCAAATGGATCATTATTCTCCAAGAATTTGATCTTAAGTTTTCCAAATCTAAAGCTAAGAAATTGTTGGTTTTCGTGGAATTAATTTGTGATCTTCCCCATACTGATGAGGATTTGAACCCATTGATTCCCTTCATGATTAATCTATGTTCTTTATTAGTACATCTGATCCATGGTATGGAGATATTCTTCTCTATCTCTAAACCCAACGATTTTAGCCTAACATTTCACATGATGAATGACGTCGCATCAAACACCACTCAAAACACTACCTTATCATTGGAGACACCTTGTATCGTCGTGGCATTGATATTGTCCTCTGATGTTTCTTAAACCATGATGAGGCTTAACAAGTTTTAAATGATTGTCACCTTGGAGCTTGTGGCGGTCATCTTTCTGGGATGGCTACAACCCAAAAAATTCTACGTGCCGGTTATTTTTGGCCTTCTTATTCAAAGATTGCATTGAGGCTGTTAAAAAATTCCGACCTTGTCAGATCGTTCATAGGAAATCACATACCGACCCAAGTCCACTTCATCCCATTGTCTCCATCAACCCCTTTGAAAAATGGGGCATCGATTTTATGCAATGTAAGCCTACCTCAGTCGGGGGGCACGGTTATATCATCGTTGTTGTCGATTACTTCACTAAATGGGTTGAGGGTATGCCTACATTCTTTAACAATGGCCACACTAAAACACTCTTTATGTTTAACCACATCATCCCTCTATTTGATGTGCCACAAGCTATTGTAACTGATCATGGATCACATTTCCAAAACCAGATGAAGGGTGAATTGCGCACCAAGCTAGGTTTTCTCCATGAAAAATCATCCCCCTACTATCCTCAGGGAAATGGACAAGTTGAAGCCATCAAAAATTCTTGAAGACCATGCTTCAATGCATGGCGGGAGCGAACAAAACCTCTTGGCACTTGCAACTCTTCTCCACACTTTGGGCTTCTAAAACTTCAATTAAAACCACAATTAGTTTTACACCCTTCCGATTGGTATATGAGATACAAGTGGTATTACTGATCGAATGTGAGATTCCTTCGTTGAAACTTGTTGTAGAAATATTACCCCACACTTCTGCTGAAGACGAATGATTGTTATATATGACCAAGTTGGATGAAACAAGTCACGATGTTTCTCTCATCAATGAGACGTATAAAAAATGCATAAAAACTCAATATGATAAGTCCATCCAAGCTCACACCTTTGCAGAAGGAGATCTAGCCCTGGTCTATGATCAAGATCATGACAAACTGGGGGCAGGGAAGTTAGAACCCATGTGGCATGGTCCATACATCATAAAAAACGTGTTACATAGAGGTTCCTACGAGTTATTATATTACGATGGGATATCTCTCGATGAGCCTCGAAATGGGCTTTACCTCAAAAAGTACTATGCATAGAATATCTCAAATGTGTTCTTTGTACATTACTTTACTATATAATTTTGACTTGGTGTGAATTTTATTTTGTGTGCACTAGTTTTTCCTTAGCTTCTTATACTTTTCTTTTTGATTTAATGCGCAAATGACATCTTCCTTTCCCATCTATTTCAGGTTTGCAGATGGCGCTAGTCGACCTACCCAGAACATTTCTTCTGCAGCTTGGGTCATCTACCACTTTGGTGAGTTAGTGAGTTTGGGAGGAATTTTCCTCGGATCTGCAACCAATAAAGTTTCATAGTGTTATGTCATCATCATACTCTTAACCAAAGCCTCTTCTCTAGGTATATCTCAATTGATTATTAACCTCGACTCTTAGCTCGTGGTTCGTCAAATAAATCATGAGTACATCGTTCACAACTCAACTTTACTATATATCCATCTGAGGGTTCATCGTCTCGAAAGAGATTTTGAATTTCTTGAGTACAGACACATATCAAGAGAACTTAACACGATTGCAGATTCATTAGTAAATTACATGTTGGATTGGTATATTTTGCACAGATAAACATTTGAAACATAAATCATATGTATACATACATCACATAAAGCAAAATGCAACATAAGTAGGAACCACAAAACTCGTATATATATATTCTTGGTAGCAAAAGGTTTTTGAAATACATCATACAAAAGTACATAACGAGGAAAAACATGGGCCTTCATGCCTATAGTATCATCATAAATACTACAAATTACCGAGGACTCTAACCATCCTCATATATCACGTTGTGCTTTGCATAGCACACTAATTCTCATGCCACCCATCGTAGAAAATGATTGAGGCCTTCAGAGACCCCAATTGTATGTCGCTGAAGATGTAAAGGAATGTCTCACCTCCTCAAGGGAGGAACACCCATCGTAAATCCCCATAGGTTTCTCTCTACCTCCTGAAGTCCTCCCACTATGACGTCGTTCTCAGCTTCTGCCTGTGCATCCCCATGACGCCCCAATGTTGGCATCTCCTCCGGACGTGATGTACCTCTGTCTGCATGATAAAAATGAAATGGTTTACATCCCTCATTGTACAACCAAAAAAATATAAAAAACAAAACAAAAATATTCTTATAAGGTTATGATCTTTCATACTTGATGCATCCCATTGTATTCCCTCAGGAAGTACCAAGTCAACACTACCTCTGAAATCTACCCCAGCATAGGGGAAGTCATAAATCACCACTAACTACCTCCTCCACCATGTGATGAAGTCAACAATGAATATGAAAGCCAAGGGCTCATTCCCCAACCTGGGGGAGAGACTGGTCCACCTCTCCATACGAGGCTCAATCATAGGATGTGCTATCATTGCAACATGTGGTTGCATCTCGGGGATCCACAAAACCAAGAAAGAACCATATACAAACTATTTTTTCCCACCAATCCTCCATTTGGATATCTTCTCTTTGACATTCCTATGGAACCCTGCACTCTAGTTGAATAGTCTTGGTTCTAAACACTGAATGGTGTAATAAATTTGGGATTTAGAAGCCAGATGGGCACTAGTTCTCCCTGCCAAATTAGTGATGGAAAATAGGATGGATTGAAGTGATATATCCCTAACATATTTTATCACGATCCTTCCTCCCACAACTATGACCCTAGTATACAGTGTTCGACAACATATTCCTCGGTTGGTCTCGGAGTATCCCTGTGTCCAAACAAAAGTATGGGCGCTCCTCTCCTTGAGAGCCCTGCCAAAAATTATACATCATCCATCTCAATCTCAAGCATATGTGTCCCTATTCAGAATGCTTTCTCGGAGTAGTCCTATAGACCAATGAAGTATTCAATCAATAACACTTCTTTTCTCATGTTTTGAAGTTTGAAATACTTGAGCAAGCCATAATTGTGCATGACCGCCCTCACTTGAGGGTCTTGAAGAGTCACGATGTCATCAAAATCGTGCTCACATTCTTTCCACTCAATCATGGCTAGCTATGGATGAAACCTCCAAAAACATCAATTAGTCATTATTAGCTAAACCCTCAATGGAAAAAATTGCCTCTTTTTTGCCTAAAAATCGAAATATTTTGAGTTCTACGCCTAGCCATCCCCCAAAGAAGATAACAGAGAACTAGTGTGCCCTCAACACGCACAACAGGGCATTGAAATCATGATCGATGCTCCCCTTGATGCCTTGAGGGAGCGTCGATCTAGTTCAATGCTCTAGGGCTTCCCAAGGAGCCTAGAACACCTAAACTAAAGGATGAAATGAAATAAAAAGGAATAAAAAAGGAGGAAAAGGAAACAACCAACCTAGTCTGGATGGTTCTCAAAATGGTTGCCCACAACCCTCGCAATCAACACTCGAAAAATGCTCCAAAAGAGGTAAAAATCCAAAGACAAGAGGAGAATAATGAAAAACAAGGATAAGAAATGAATTTCTGACGTAGTTTGGTATTTGATATGTTCAATTAGGCCATTTATCCTTATTATCAAGTCTATTTTTGGGTTTTTAATATTTTTTTCGAGAAATTACTAATATCTTATGCCCAGAACAACTCGATTTTACAGGAATTTGAGTGGAGTTCTTTCGATTGTAACAACCAATGAGGTTAGTCTTTGTTCTTTCTTGCACTCACAAATACATGAGAATGTAACTGAGTATACTTTTATCACTTTTTCAGACTCGTAAAGGTTATACAAAAAATGAACCCTTGGATTCTCCTTTAAGCTCTTTTAAAAGTCGCTAAACATGAAAATATTGCTGAGTGATCTTGCTTCGTTTCACACAAGTTAAAAGGTTCAAAAGGGCGTCTTCCAAGTAATATTTTGTTCCTTAATCGGACCTTAGTGACTAAAATTATGAAAAAGGACAACCCTGGAGTCGCCTTTAAGTTCTTTTCAAACTCTCTAAACATGAAAAACCACTGATTTTTCCTTCTCTGGACTCACTAAACTACACATTGAAGGGCCAATATGGGGACAAAACCTTACTTCTTCCAGTTCGTTAAACAAAGGAAGAGGAGCTTACCGAAGGCATGGATGATTTTAGGGGTTAAATTTCTCTCATGGGACAATTTTCCATGGTTTTTCCAAAAAAGAGATTCCCTATTTTAAAAATAATTCTCCAAAATTCTATAGCATATAATTATTTTACCTTAAAAACCGCCAAAATTTTATAAAAACTATATAAAATCCTTAGAAATTTGAACATTTTTACAAAAATATTGCCAAACATTTATAGTTGGCATATGAAGGATTAGTAATATTCGCCAAGGTTTCTACATTTTAAAATAAATTTCCATCCTTAAAATCATCCCTGACCGAAGGTGAGTTATATCAAGCATGTGTTATCCTCCTTGAGCTTGTTTAAAGTAAAAATAGTACTCATCTGTCTGGATGGGGGAAAAATTAAAGGAAGTGGCTCAAGTTTCTTGAAAACTTTTGTAAACAACTCTTGCATTCGCCCTCGAATACAACACTTGTTTTAACCTTCACAATGAACACTTGGATAATCCGCTAAGCCTATGCATTGAACCAATACTATGAGTCTTTAAACTCCTTTGAATCATCCAAATAATGCCTCAACACTCACTGCATTATGTTTTGGTCCACTTTGCATTTATGCCGCTAAGTCTCATGTGGTGCCTCAGTGTTCAATGGAAGTTTCTACCTCGAGAGTTAACCATTTACAAAATTACCAGTCTCCATACCCGTGTCAATTTGTGTTCATCTGTTAATATATTTTATCACTTTCCTGTGTCAGTTTTGTGTCGATAATGGGGGATACATCAAGGCCCTCCTTCGACGAGTCTTTTCCTGTTGACTTCAACACATCATCCGATAGTTAGAATTAGAAACCAATTAGTACTTTGGGACCTGCATGCCTCAATGGCAGGCCTCCTCGCTTCTGGTAGTAGGTTTACATCATTGACCTCTGATCGTATAATTCCAAAAATGTTTGACCTTAGCTCATTTATTCACATTCGCTAGATTTTACTAGGGTACCTTGGGAGTCATTTACATCACTAGTGATTTCCCTCGCACTTGTTAACGATTTACCTCAATGACCGCTAATCAAGTGGTTTCTACCATGTTCAACATCAAAAAATATATTCACATGGCTAG
>JASDQU010585765.1:37590-84642 GCA_032191745.1 Picea mariana | reverse complement strand
AAAGAGCATGGAGGGTCATTTGCCGATGATCGATTGTGAGAAACTCTATTGTAAAATTTCTCTGTAATCTTTTTCTTTGCATTAATAAACTGCTCCAAGTGGTCGCATTGGCTGGGGCCGTGGATGTTTCTCCGTAGGGGTTTTACCACGTGAAAACATCGGTGTGTTGATCTTTGATCTGGTTATGTGAGTGGTTACTGAAGGTGTTCGTCCTCTGTTGGAATACCTGTGTTGTCGAACAGGTCATACCCTTAGTCAATATCATCATGGATCCGCAGTGTATTTATTGGCGACCATACTTTGAGTCATTTATAGTCCGAGCATAAGTATGCCTGCATCGGGAATGGAACACATATTAACATTGTTTGATGGTTGTCTATAGCTTCTACCAGGTTCCTCGAATCCATACCCTTGCTTCAAATAATATACAAAGTGTTTCAACCATCATATTTCATTTTCTGACTTCACACTTTGGGGAGAAATTTGTTACACATCAAAATTCCTCACTTCGATAATGTCACATTCTCATTGTCGTAAGTGTCGTAAGTGTCACACTTTTTTCTCAAGTGTCGTAAGTGTCACATTCTCGTCACATAAGTGTCGCATCGCGAATGACACCATGAAACCACTTGATACAACCACTAAATCATGTTAGAAGAAGAAGCCTCGTGATTTTACAGTCGAAACAAAGTATTTTTCAATGGGAATTGGTCATCTTGACAACTTTTGGAAGATCAATGCTTCTGTGCTCATATGCAGGGAGCACTAGCGCTCTTTGTCTATCTAGCAGGGAGAATTGTAGCACTTTGTTACCCATTGTAAGGGAGCATCGAATTGATTGAGAAAATCTTGGAAGAAATCCCCTTTTTCTCTAAGGACAACTATGGATGGATTGAGTTGGTTTGATTCGAGTCTAACCCTCACGCTGCATCTAAGGGATATATCACAAATGATGGAGTCATATCCTCAACTAATCCCAAATATAACCAAGGTGGTTGAGCCTCTCAAAGCCTATAAATGGAGGAATTCTCATGGTGAACAAGGAGGAGAAATAATCAGGAAAGCTTTGTTATTCCGATCATGGATTGTACGAGGAGGAATTGGAGAGGCTACTGCAACATCATTTGAAGATTGTAAGTGTCTTTTAAAAGTTATCATCAATATACTTGGTCGATTTCCTTCTAGCATGTGTTTACATGTACTTTTCTATTCTTGTTTTAATCTTTCATAGATAGATTGGTTTTGTCTAATCCATTAGAGCATGACATAGTTGTTTGTCTCTTGTCCTCCACAACACGTACTATTCAAAACTTGCAGATTGGGTGGACAAAATTTGAAAGTGAGGTACGTCATACTATCCCTCCTTCTCTCTTTTTCTATGGGCATAATTTATCTATAGGAATGGTAGTGTCCAAAGGTAGTATTTTGTCTTAGTAGAGGGGTGTGTACTCCAAGGGAAGGTTCACCTATCTGCAATGGAATTATTCTGTAACAACACCTTAATGACAAAGAGTTAAGTGTTGAGGCTTGGCTCCCATAGTAGATTAAGGTGTAGTTATGGGTAGACCTTGAGTGAATAGGCATAGTTAGGGTGAAGTAATATCGATTTTGTCTAACCCTCGAGTTGGAAATGTTTCGGTTCCACACCACCCTCAATTGTCGAGCAACTTGGTTGCGACAAGTTGTGGTGGATCCTCAGGAAGACTGTGGGGGAGTGACAATTGGTATCAGAGCATAATTTGAGTCACAAGGAAATTGGCTAGGAACTTTCCATCATGACATCTTCATGCCATGCATTGTTGATAACAACACTTGAGTTGAGCTGGGTTGTTAAGAGAGTAGAGGTCGACCGCAACCTTCGAATGAGATAATTCTTCATAGGGTTAAATAATTCGGTTAATATTAGTAAGGCTTAGCATTTGGGTGATATGTGCATGGTTCCTTGAGGTGGAAGTAGTCAAGGATAGGAGATGGTAGGGTGGTGGAATATTTTGACCAGTTGCATGGAGAATGTGCTTAGATAGAATTTTTCATATCACATAGTTGAGTTGTGAACATTGCGTGAAATATTTGAGTGTGCTTCATCGAGATGTTTCTATGCTAGGCTTCACCAAACACAATTGTTGAGACCTGTTGTTGCAGACTCCAAATTGCAGTGACGGGTTCATTTGACAAGGTGTGCAGTGGGAGCTTAGTGCCTTGGTGCGAAGGTGTGAACGGGGATTTCAATTAAAGTGGGGTGACTAGGACATATTATTTTTTGCGACTTAGCTGAGTTTTGGAAGGGGATGGAATTAGTCTTGAGCCATAGTAGGGATGTGCAATATAGGTTGTTTCACGATCATACTTGGTGGTCTAGGGTGAGTCACAGACCCATGAAACCATAACAGCTTGAACATTGGATAACCATAAGTGCCATGAACAAGATATGGTCGTTTGAGGTTCTTTGCATAATTCAAGTTGTTGCGATGGGCTATTTGAAGGGATATGGGGAGACTTGGAGAAGAATAAGTGTGACATGTTTCCATCGCAGACTTGGGAGTGTTCCAAGTACTGCGATCTTCATTAGATTCATGGAGCCGTTTGGAACACCCTGGCATGGGAGATGTGGATGAGAGCTTGGGGTGAATTTCTTAGGTGAGTCGAGATGTGGACTTAAGAATATTTAGCTGCAGACATGGGAATGAATTGGATTTCTTTCTAACTCTTTTATGAGGCGCGTTGGAGGGCTCGCTATGATAGGACTCTCTATGATGGATAAGACAATGAGGTAAAAAAAAATTCCTTGTTTGAGAAGATGAATGAGGTGCCTTGGTGCATGGGTGCCTTAGCCATTTTTTCTGAGTTGTCCTGTGATAAATTGTTTGTCATGAAGAAGATCCAAAGGATGGAATGACCTGAGAAAAAGCAAGGAAGATCATTCCAAGAGATGAATGGATGAAATAAATATTTGAACAAGGGAGTTGTTGACAAACAACTGAGATGAGGAAGAACACAAACCAAGTGACTTGGATGATGCACTCCTACCTTTATTATGGGACATTAGATGAGAAAGGAATTCCCAGGAAAACTTGTGGATTATTGTAGGATGACTTAGAGATTCCATAGATGGAAGTTTGAATTTGACGGAGGGATTGACTCAGAAATGTTTTTATTTGGGTGACTCATTCCACTTGGATCACTTTGACCGGTACGTTGAGACACCTATGGAAGAATTAGTTCACTTACCTTAGGTCAGGGAATTGCATAGGCTAGATCACAACATGAAACACTGATGGGAATATTGGAGTAGTAGTGCGAAGATAGGTTGGACATGCGATACTTGTGCACTTGAAATGTTCCATAGGAAGGTACAAGATGAAGAGGAGGGGAGATTGACCAATGAAGATAGGATAGAAGTCAACTCATGTAGGATTGACAATGAACCAAGGTGCATGGTTGTAACTTTGGTGATACAACGTAGGATGAGTGCAAGGGTGGATTTGGTTCATTGCACGGGTGGTAGACGTGTGGTGATTTCCCTAAATTTTCACATGACTTGGATGTGGTATGGATAGAATACACCGATTAGAGAAAGTAACAAATTTAGCAACTAAGCAGATAATGAAGTAAAGTAGCTTGAGGAAGAATTTTTTTTGGAGAGACTTTACAGTGTGATGGGGTAGGAGTTTTCCTTGATGAGACATTGAGTGGATGGATTGATTGTAGACAAAGGTGACCATCTTTCAACATGAGATTTGTGCCTTCGCATGGGTGAATAAGGCGGTTGGACAAGCCACCTAACTAGTTTGAAACTTGAGTGAGTTAGTGTGCAACAACATGACAAAGAGGTCAGACTATTGACATGTAGTAGATTCATATGTGTGATACTTGGACACTACAAAAGATCTCCTTGATGAAAATTGGATGATGGAAGTAGTAGTGAGGCAAGGTTGGACACTTTCCTTGGTTTTGGAGTTGGACGAAGTGACGGGGATGCAAATAGAAAATACTAAGTTTACCATGAGGAAACACATTCTCATGAGTTGGACATGACGATTGGATTATATACCCAATCAATCTAAGGCATGTGGACTAGCAATGTGCAGATTCATGGCTGAGTTGGTTGAAGTATGGGCACAATAGTGGGTCAAAGTAGTTCAACACTTATATGTTTTTGGAGTTGTGACAATTGAGCTAGAAACAATAACATCATCGAAGTAGAGTGTGATCATCACAATAGTCGTGGCATCTTGGGAATTGTAGATGGAATTGGGGAGGAGAGCTCTTTTCGTTGTAGCAGAAAGATTGGTCACACACAAGTTTGGGTGGAGAGAAATAGGGATGGGTGCATAGTATTGCATATGATTGCATGAGTTGTGGAAACTTGTGGTTTTCACTTCATAGGGAAACTTGGAGTTTCCACTTTGGCAGAAACTTGGGGTTTCTAGTAGTGAAGTTGCGACGAAGGCACGAGTTTGGGAAAATATTTGGAGACAACAGATTTTTTGGGTGTTGTCGGAATGACAATGAATTTTGGTGGAGGAGGATGTAAGGAATTTTGTGGGGAGAGTGAACATGACACCTTCACCCGCCGAGGAAATATGTGGGACTTGGGGTTTTCGGATGAAGACAAGTGTGCCCCATCCTATTGTAGGCACAATGTGGGATGAATTGGGTGCGAGCCCGACCAAGTAGACCGGTGACACCACTTGTGAAGTATGTCGGACGAGTCACGATAAGGTGCAAAGAACATAGGAAATTTGATGAAAGGGTTGGGTGAACCAATGAAGCAGGACAACCTACCCATGATACTTGGCATGGAGACTTGTGTCTCAGGAACGCTAGCATGTATATGAGTCAGCATGACCCTTGGCAGAATGAAACAAGGAATGAACAAAGGCAAGATCATCCCACTCACCCAAAGGATGCAATGGTGCACACCAATAGTTGCGATGGTTGGGGAACCATAGGTAGGTATAAGAGATGTAGTGAGGCATGAGCTAAGGAATTAATCAATTGATCATCAACAACAGAATGACTTGGGAAAGTAAAACACTTGATTTTTGAGGTGGATTTGGAAAGAGGGGCGAGCTCCCTCCTCAAGGGCCCAAGTCGCTCCATCTAGGACAACTTGTGCTGCCTTGTGGAGAAGGAGGTTGGGGCAAGTTCTCTTTGGGTTGAGTTCGGTTGGCAGGATATTTTTGGAAATGGGGCACATGGACAAGTTTTGATTTGGTGAGGTGTTCCAAATCTGAGGTGTGGAATAGATGAATAAGAGTTTGGTGAGAAGGTGCGATGAAGTTTGTAAATAGTATGAAATGAGAGTTGTGACCACATGAGAGAGTTGTATAAAAAAGGTGTATGTGACAAAGAATATTTTTGTACGTATCTATGAGCCACACACTCTAGTGTAAAACTTTCCAGTTGTGGTTCTAGTTGGACGCTTGGTGTACTTGTTGTATGTTGTAACATATTGTATAATATGAAGTGTTTGTACGGGTGTTAGGCACATCTGGTGTTGCCCAACCATATACTTGTGTCTATTTCTCATGTGTATGATGTTCACATGTTCTTGTTTGCATATTTGGCTAAGGACATAGCTATTAAATATATGTTTTTCAAATAACACAAGTGTAAGTGTGCAGTTGATAGGTTGCCTTGGTGACAAAGAGTTAAGTGTTGAGGCTTGACTCGCCAAGTAGATTAAGGCGTAGTTATGGGAAGACCTTGGGTGAAGAGGTGTATTTTGGGCAAAGTACTCTCTATTTTATCTAACCACCGATTTGGAAACGTCGTGGTGCCACATGACCCTCAGGTGTTGGGAGACTTGGATGTTCCAAGTCGTGTTGGATCCCTAAATAGACTATTTGGGCATGATAATACTATTCATGTATGGGCATTGCTACATTTACAAAAACTTGGTTATCGATTGTAACTTTACAACTCATAGGAATATTTGGGCTCAAAGGAAGAATATGGGAGGTTTGGAGGAGTAATGGATCTGAACAACCCATAACCCAATCTATAAGGAGGGTTTGGAGAATAAGGTATCCACTTGTTGTCCTTAGGATACAGATTTGGAATAAAACCATCTACCTTCGGTCACATGCCAACAAAAGGAACCAATTATGGATGGAATTAGAAATAATAAATATTTCTTGAAACAATCAGGTAAGTCTATATAGTCTCTTTCTCCAAATAAATAAAATCCTCTCAAAATTTACTTTTTGGGACTTGGGGTTTCGAGGTGGAAGCCAAAGGTTTGGAATCTATGAGTGATTTTTTCCCAATCTCGCTGGAATAAAAAAATCTAATCTCCCAAACCTGATACCTATTCTTGGGATTGAAAATCCATTGGTAGATGAAAATGATCAAATAGTGGTATTCTAAACCTAAGCATTGATACGGGGCCTTGAGAATAGTTTAAGGTACAAATCCCTTGGAATATTCAAAATATAATCTTACACATATGAGAAAAGGTACTCTTGAATTCCCTAGGAAGGTGGCAGAGGGTTGGGATTCCTTGAAGAGAATGGTCAAAAATAAAATCAAATAGGAAGGAGGTCCTACATGTCCTTGGATTAGAAACAAGTGTCTTTAGAAATTAGATGTGGAAACTAGTTACTCTTAATAGGGGATCTTAGAGAAAATTCCCCTTATGAGGGTCTAAAATGGTTTTCATGACCCTAAATTGCTGAGGGATAGCCAATTCCTCAAAAAATATTGGCCATAAAGAGGATAATAGTGGTATAAAACCATCTATTATCATGCTACAAGAAATAACGATTGATTTGGAGAAAATCACTCAAGAACATTAAAAAACATTTGGTGGTTGGGAATTCATTTTTATAGATGTCATTGGGAGATTGGAAGGGAAAATTATTGGGTGGAAGAAATGTTCCTATAGCCATACTGATTCATGGGATTTTCCTACAAGTCTAGGGATTTCCCTTTTCTCTTTGGATTTGGGGAAATATATCTTTATATTGAATGTATATGGACCCTACATGGACATGGTGGAGTACTGGGATATGTTCTTCAAAATGGAATGCATTCAGAATGGTTTAGTGGTGGTTGGNTTGGGGAGCCTTAGACATATGGGGATCGACAATGAAAATGGACTACCTTGTAGTACTTTATAAGAAAAGTAGAATAATTTGGTGTGCACATTATCACGAGTCAGTGTGCAAGAAATCAAAGTTAGGAAGTTTTGGGACATTTTGTCCACTTTGTAACCATGTTGTAATTATCTTAGCCATAATAGAATACTATAAATATGTAATGGGTTTTTGGGTAGAATTCGAGCTTAGCGAGGAGAGTGTGTGGTCAGTGAGGATTTGGCTAGTGATTTGTATTTTTGACAGGTTGGTTGAGTTGTCGAGTATGAACCAAGTTGAAGATCAATAGAGAAGCATGTGTACACTGCAACAGAGAATGACTAGGGTAGGTTTTGGTTTTTAATGAATATTTATGTATGAGTGCAGTGTGCATGAATGTAATGGATATTATGAATGCATGATTAAGAATCCAGTCATTGTGGACGTAGCCTAGTTCAGGGTGAACCACGTTAAAACCTTGTGTTTTGATGTGTATGCCATTGTGATGTGTTTGCTTATTCTATTTAATGTGCACCTATGATGAATGGTTAATATGCGTATGTTATATCCGTTAAATGGTTTTGTGCATATGATGAATGGATAAATGAACCTGTCATAGATCGTAGTATTGATATGGTTTCACACACATAACATATGAATGAATGTTAAGTAAACAATAAGGAATGAATGCCTCATATTTCCCCATGACTGCAGAACACTGGTTCCTGCAGTCCCCATAGGTACTTCATGTGAGACTTCACCTACTTGTGAGTGATGTTGAAAGGGATGGTATCTTGGGATTTTTTGGTGAATTAATGATTAACCCCGGGTCTTCCCACTGCACACCAACAAATTGTTCTGTCATCGGAACTGGGATTTGTGAATGAGGGGGATGTGGAGGCCTACTAAGGAGGATATCAGAGAATGGTGGAACACTAAGGAAATCGATTTTGTAGTATACTAGAATCAAAATCCATGGATCAACGTGGAAGAATGGTTACAAAGGTATGTTTTTAAAAATTTGCATGAAATTTTCTTTGCCGTCTTTCAAATGTATTAGCAGAGTGGATCCAAAGATTTATTGAACAAATCACAAGATATAGAGTTGTAGTTCTGAGGAATTAGATTCCTGAATTGGTTTGACAAGTTAATGTAGTAATCAATAAGGCATCACACATAGTTGAATACTAGTTGGATAGTGTGCTGGGAGGTTACATTATTGAATTTTACATAGATTGTACTCAATTGTACAATGTGCTGAAATATAATTATTCAAGGACCACATGGAAGATACCTAAAGTCAATATCTACTTGGATTAAGATGTTGTTTTGTGAAAAAGGAGTCATGACAATGGAATCTGATTGTTAAACACCTTCACATAGATAGGGGAGTTGGGGGACGACTAGGGAATGATCTGAGCATAGAGAGGGATGAAAAGAAGGAATGAGGAACATATGGGATGAGAATGCCGAGTGAAGAAGAGCATGTGAAGAACAAAGAAATTAGAGTATTGCACAGTGGTAAGATATTTAGACAGAATAAGAAAAGAACTATGGCTGAGAGAGAAGGGAAACACAGTGAGAACGAAGAAAGAAAAAATGGTGCAATATTCCATATAAAAGGGAGTCTGCACATAAAAAAAAACATCTGTCAGCTCAGTCTAGTAGAAGAAGATCCCACTCAGATCAGAATTTGCATCGAATTGAAAAGCCTGTGTGCATCTCCAATAACTGAGGTAAGATCAAAATTTTTGTCAATTGTATTTAGTGGAGGAAGTAGAGATAGTAAGGGAAGTAGTACGTCGAGTCAGAATTTGTTTGTGCTATTAGGAAAGAATACCACGCAGAACATGATGGAGGAGGTAGATCCCACCTTAAGGATGCCTCTCTTTCAAGGGGCCATTTAAGAATATATGGAACAACATCTGTTCATTTGTGACATGATATGGACTGTGAAGAACGTCTAGGATGATGATGTAAATATTGAACAATTGGCGATGAATTTTAGAGATAGCGCACTATTATGGTATATGAAAGATCAAAATACCACACCTACGAGTTAGAAAAGAACATTGGTAGAGGTAATACAAGCGCCACTGAAATAATTACAGAAGGCTAAGTCTTAGTCACAATGCATTACATAGCTGAAAGAAATTAAGTAGATTGTAAATGAATCAATATGGGACTACGATCAAAGGTTTAAGATATTGAAAGATTTTCTAACATTCCATATTCTGGATGAACAACATACATAAAGGTTTATTACAGTTTTATTGCCTCATATATGATTCCCTTTGACGTAGTAGAATATTGCAACGTAGTCTGAAGCCTTGCAATGAAATTGGAAGCGTCCCCTGTAGGAGAAAATAATGTGGGGATGGCTCAAGTTAAGTCACAACTGGCTACATTGAATATTCATTTATAGGAAATTATGAAAGGAAAATAAAAACATGAAGGAGTCTAGTGTATCACCTGTAAAATAGAAGGTCATCATAAATATGTGTGTCTATCATTCCAACAATACTTGAATACATGATCCCCAAATCCGTTAGGGTTATGGTGTGAAATTTGCAAGATGGTGGGTGACCACCCTCATAATTTTCCATTGATGTGGAAATACCAGAGCACTACGGGAAAGTTGTTTTGTAATTTCTATAAGTCCATCAAACACGATGAGAAGGATTTTCGTGCATTGGACCTGATGAGAAAGCACACTACAAATGCTTATCGAGTCCAAGGTGAAGAAGTAGAAGGAGGAGCCCCACAGTTTAATACTCCCAGAGGAGGTTATAACCAACGATGCAGAGGAGGCTTTAGAGGTTGAGGAAGAGGAGGCTTTGGTCACAGAAGAGGACCTATTATATGTTACAATTATAATCATTGTGGAAATTTATCACACGAATATCTGAATCCATGCATGACATGTATGTATTGCAGAGCATTAGACCATGCGACAGAGGATTGTCCACAGTTGATCATGAAATGGAAAGAAAATAGGAACACAAAGTATAGTTGATAGTAGCAGAGGCATGCAACGAACAAACAAAGATAGCAGGAGTTACGTGTGGAGGGACGATAACTAGAGCGGATGTGATGGATCAAGGGAATATAATTCACTAGTGGGTGAGGAAAGCAACAAAGCCATTACCATTGTTTAATATGAGAAAAGAGAAAGAGACCTACAAGAAAGAAAAAAAATAATTTATGGGATAAAATTGGATAACATCGACTTCGACTATGCCACCCTTGTATGACAGACCTCGGGTATTTGATATACCTCTAGTATATGACCATTCAGAAAACAAGTTGAAAAGGTAATCACTTTGCAATGTTTTTTCAGAAGTTGTTTAGAATTAATGAAAGATGAATTTTCTTTGGGTAGTTTGCGCAGAATGATTGACCATTGTTCCTGAGAAAAAGATAAACCTGTTGCACATAGAGAAGTTAAATAGGTGCATAGTAATAAGTGAACAAATAGGGAGTTCCGACTCAATGCACAAATAGGATATTATGAAATGGACAATATAATTATGGTTCTGGGGTCTGATGTAAATGTTATCTCAAGACATAATTAGGAGATGATGGGCTAGACGAAACTGATTTGGTCACCTATTCAGTTGAGATTAGAAAACCAACATAAGATCATTCCAATTGGAAGGATGACATGAGTAAGCATCAATATTGATGGAGTGAGTAGTGTAGCAAACTTCGAAGTGATTGAAATAGTAGACAACAATACACATTATCCAACATTATTAGGACTTGATTGGGAATTTGATGATCATACAATCATTGAACTAAATATCAAGAGATAGATGGTATTTGAAGTGGAAGACTTGAAGGCTACTGCGTTGTTAAACCCCACTGAAGGAAGAAGGTATGTAGAACAAGGAAGAGAAAATAACTTGATAATATGTATAATATGAATGTGCGAATGGACGATTATGTGAATCCTACAACTAAGGACATACTTATTTTGAGGAGTATTATTTCATGCGCGTAAGACTTAGAAGAGACTATGGAGAATTGGAAACAAAGACTACATGAAGTGTTGACAAGTGTGCTCGAATCACCTGCACATTGAGATGGATTGGAACCGAAATAGTCGAGCCTCCAAGGTATAATGGATGAACACCTATAGAATATTTTATCAATGAGTTTGAAATGAAAATTCCATATCCGCAAAGACTCTTGGCCCTATATGTTGCACTGAAAGTGACTTCAACGAGATGGTGGGTTGCACATAAAGATGGCATAGGAGATTGGAAATAGTGAAAAAGGTTATTACATGTGATATTCGGGACAAAGAAAGAAAGTATCATGCCGAAGTATAAAGGATTAACCTTCATAGTAGACCATATTACAAAGTGTACTACACAGTGGAGATCAATACCTAAAAAATAATGGACTCATTTATTTGTGCATACTCTGGACACTACTCTGAAGAATTGGTACATAAAAGTAGAAGTGCACAGAGGGACATGAGACTGGGAAGATTTGACTAGGAACTTCAAGGTAACATTTGGTTTTGAAAATAATAATATGTTGATTGATTCATCCTTAAAGGTGATCAAGAATAAGATTTGTGTGACAAAAGGCTCGATGTATGGTACACCTAGGGTTACTGTGACAATTGAAGAGGTATTTCATTGCTATAATGTTGTTGAAGAAAACCAAGAGGATGAAGACCCAAGAAATTTTTAGATACCAGAAACTGAAGTGGAGCACACAGTAGAAGGACTGAAGCTGGAGTTAGCTATATATGAAAAGCCCTTAAAAATGTGCAAAGTGAGCATAGGTACAAAAGATAAACCTAATTTTTCTAACATAGAAGACTACTAGAGCGAGGAAACAGTTGAAAATATTGCCAACTTGATGTGTGAATATCAAGATCTGTTTCCAACGACACTCTCAAAGATGAAAGGAATCACTAGAGAATTAGGGGAAATGAAGATTTTGCCGAAGCCAAATGCCAAACTTGTGAAGAAAAGGCCCTATAGAATGAACCCGAAATATAAGCAGAAGGTAAAAGAAGAGATAGAAAAATTTTTAGAGGTTGGAATTATAGAACATGTTGAAGAATCAGAGTAGATCAACTCAATGGTGGTTTAATACAAGAAAACAAGAGGAATTAAGATATGCGTAGATCTGAGAAAGTTGAACGATGCATATTTACATGACTCTTTTCCTACGCCTTTTACAGATGAAGTATTAGAGAATGTAGGGGGTCAAGAGGCTTACTCTTTTATGGATGGATTCTTAGTATACCACTAGATAAACATTGTGTAAGAAGACTGATATAATATGACCTTTGCGATGGAATGGGGTTGTTACCAGTACACAATTATGCCATTTGGGTTGAGGACTGCACCAAAAATATTTTCTAGAGTAGTTGTTGTAGCTTTCAAAGAGTTCATTCATAAGTTCTTAGAAGTTTACTTAGATGATTAGACAATATTTAATCTATTAAAATATCATGTTGAAGTTCTACGCTTAATGTTGCATAAGTGTAGGTAATACTAGATCTCATTGAATATGAAGAACCACATTTTTTGTGCGCCTTTTGGAATTTTGTTGGGCCGTGTGGTGTGTAAACATGGATTTTTAATGGAACCTACAAAGATAGTTTTGATTGTTGATTTTCCACCACCAACTTCAGTGCGACAGTGGAAATCCACATTGGGTCATACATGATACTATAGAAATTTCATCAAAGGATATTTGTAGATTACAGCCCCTATGGAGAAGTTGCCGAAAAAGGAAGTGAAGTATCAGTGGAATGATGGATATTAGAAGAATATGGATACATTGAAACAAAATATGGTCGCCGTGTCAATTCTAGTTTTTCCTAACTGGAGCAAAGAATGCCATGTACATGTGGATGCATTGTCGATAACATTAGGAGCAATTTGGCACAACTAGGTGAAGGAGAGTTATACCATCTGATTGCATTTGCATTCGCCAACAGAAAGCTATCATCTACAAAGTATAACTATACTATGACAAAATGAGAAGGTTTGGCGATGGTGTATGCCTTGCAAAAGTTCATAAATTACCTAATTGGGTCTCATTTTAAAATGTATATAGACCATTCTGTGCTGATATACCTAGTTAAAAAACTAGTGTTAGGGGGGAATAATATGCAAATGGTTATTACTGTTTTAGGAATATGACTTTGAGGGGATCATGAAACCAATAAATTTTAACTCAGGACCAGATCATTTATCGCACATATTGTTAGGTGAAGATGTAGGAAACTTGGATGACAGTTTACTAAACATGAACTTATTTGCAATTCAGATGGTGGATGCCTATTTCGTAGACATAGTTCAATTTTTTAGCACAAGAGTAGCCCCAACAGACTTCACAGTGGCAAAAAAGAAGAAACTAGTAGTAAAAAAGACATACTACCAGTTGATAGTAGGAAATATGTACAAGTTAGGTGTAGACAGTATTCTGTGACGTTGTGTATTGGAGCATGAAATAAATATGGTATTGTCAAAGGCACATTAAGGGGTTGCAGGAGGTCACTATGCAGGAAAGGAAACAACTAAGAAGATTCTGTGTGCATGACTATGGTGGCGTACCCTTCATAAAGATGCTAAGGAATTCTACCAAAGTTATGATGTTTGTTAGAGACTTGGAAATTTGTCCATGAGATGAAATTCCCTTAGTTCCATAAGTGAAATTGAAATCATTTGATAAGTGGGAAGTGGAATTTGTAGGGCCTATTAATCCACCAACTAAGAGGTCAAGGGATAGGTATATCACTGCCGGGACAAACTATTTAACCAGATGGGCTGAGGTAGAACCATTCAGAGATTGCAACACATAAACAACTGAACGATTTTTGTTCAAAAATGTAGTAATAAGGTTTGGATGCCCAAGGATACTTATGAGTGGTTAGGGAAATCATTTCCTGAATAGGGAAATTGCAATGCTAACATAGGAGTTTCAGATCCATCATCAAAAGAGAACACCATACCATCCTCAAGCAAATGGCATAGTAGAAGCTCAATAAGACCCTGGAACATGCTTTGACAATTTTTTTTAATATAAGTCGAGATGACTGGGACTTGAAGATTCTAGTAGTATTATGGGCATATAGGACTACAAGTAAGAAGATGACAGGATAGACTCCATTCAGGTTGAAGTATGGTCAAGAAGTTTTTATGCCAATGGAATTCATAGTATCGAGTCTATGCATTGTTGTGATGAAAAATATTACATATTTAGGCGCAGTGGAAAATAGACTGTTAGAAATTATGGAATTAGAAGAAGACCATTTTGTCACAAGTTTCCATCAGCAAGTTCACAAAGCGTGCAAGAAATATTAGCATGACAAACATATCAAACAAAAGAAGTTTTAGACATGAGACTTAGTATTACTCTATGACAGTAAGTTTCTACAACACCCAGGGAATTTCCAGATGCATTGGTTAGGACCATACGTGATAAGGTTTGTCACAAAAGCAAGTGTTGTTTAGTTGGAAAAGTTGGATGGAGAAGTCATGGAAGGGCTAGTTAATAGTAGTCAAATGAAAATGTATAGAGACAACCATGCTTATGCACACTAGTCCGAACTGCATAGAACATGTACCATAGAACTTGTATTATAGTGTATCATAGCAAGTAAACTCGATAAGCAGGAAAATGTCACATAAAACAAGGAAGCAGGTAGTGGGGCTGACGGATGAAGGAAGCAAGTTGCAGAGAGAGGATATCACATAGAGAGAGGAGATTGCACAGATAACAATTCAGAGAATTAAAGACAAAACATGACGGGAAAAAACATTTATGAGGAAACATCATATCAAAACGACTGAGACGCATAGTAATAAATGGAAAGTACCATGAAGATCATAATAGAATGACAAATCTAGACTCAGATATGTCAAAAGATTCAGAGTTAATGCAGGGTTACGATATGTATTGAATGCAAAGCACTAGTGTATTAAATGACAAGTTTAGGCGCGAAGATAAGTTAACCGCTACAGAAGGGTTATAAACGCAAGAAAAGGGTTTACGGGGAAAGGTTATGATCGATTACAATTTCAATAGAGAGCCGAGCAAGAAGGAGTCACAGAGCCGAGAGAGTGTTGTAGAGTTGTAGGTGTTAGTCGCAGGGAGACTAATTGTAGAGAGAGATGGAACCACCCAAGACAATAGTGTTAGCAACATCAGCACCAAGGAAACAACGAATTCAACCAACAATAGGATCTATAGTTGAAGAAACCCTAGGTGCATCCTCTTCAGAGGTGATATTTCCAATATATTACATACCACCAAGGAAGGATACAACGAAGTCATTCATTTTGTCAAAAGACGCAAAGTATCCGCTTGTGGAGTGAAAACTCCCACTTGGAGTGATCGTGCAGGACGATATGTTAGGATTGGTACTGAATTTAAAGTATGCATACCATGATATTATGGACGAGAAGAAATTCCCATATATATCACCAAGCAAATATTTTAAGAAACACAAACATGGGCAACGATATTGGAGAAAGATGACATCCTGAATTTATTTGACATACCACATTTTAGAAGGAGAAAAAAGATCAACAACTACATGAAGATGTTTCTGAGTTGTGTGAAAAGAGGTTACTTATGGATCGATAGGATGGTCTCCCTTGACACATATTTGATTATGAAAATTACTAGACTACTATCACAAGGGGAGGACCCCTCACTGTTATTTTCATAAAAGAAGAATGAGAAGGATTTTCCAAAGAGAATGAGAGAGAAGTTTCATACGCACAGAGGCATCTGCAGTTTGGATGTAGAAAGCATATGTGACCCTACAGTGAGGCTTGCGACATAGGAATTGGCCTGTAAGTTGTTAAGGAAGTGTCAAAAAGACCAAGTACCAAGGACAATAATAGCGACAACCGAGAAATGCGTTGAGGGCATGCAGATGAACCGGGTGACATTTTTTCTCAACCAATTCTTCATCGACTATGAAGAGGCACAATATAAAGGCATTGATTCTCACTACACATGGTTATTAATTTTAATTGCTTTAGCAACATGGAGGGAGCCAAATCATGAACAATTTTGGGGAGTAAAAGATAAGGCATGCTTGGCCACAAGATATCAGAACTTGTGGCATACTGTGCATAAGGAGCAACAATTAGACAATAATATTTCTTTTGTACATTTACAAGGATACCATTAGGCGGTGTATTCATGATACACTATAGATACAACCACAAATAATGGAAGCATATAAGTCAGTTGTGCATTCAAGGCAGATCACCACCATCTCTACATTTGTGCAAAGAAGGATCCAAGAGAAGAATGGATGACCATGAAGTACATGATAACAAATGAATACATGGGACTAATCATGTAAGATTGGGATGCATATTGGAAAATCCCATCGACAGAGATTGAGCAACTAGAGATGCAACAACCAAAGATTGAATAAATACCAAGTAGAGAAGAAGAAGAAGGGCCAGGAAAAGACAAAGGGAAGACTATATAACGACCAGGGGATAAGAGGAAAGATATCAACGAAGGAAAATCAATGCCACAAAGAAAGAAGAGGAAGGTTGTGAAGGAATCACATATACAAGAACTTACATAGGACGATCTGGAAAATATTGGTGATCAAGTTAAGGAAGTTACGGATGACATGTTTCACCATGCGGCATAACAACAAGAGGAGATAAATAGAAAGATGCAAGAATATATGGCTGAGTTGCACCAATTATTTGAATCAACAATATTCGTGCCAACATGACAGGTAGATGATGCACAAACAACAAGCACAACACACATTGCAGAAGTGAGACCGACAGTCTCTCAGTCATTAGAAGTAGCAGGGGAGCGCAAGATGGTACAGATAGTGTTGGGGTTGATAACATTCACATCGACTGAGATTCAGGACCAGGCGCAAACCCTAAGTCACATTGACTTAGATTGGTCAAATTTTCAATAGATAGGTTACAAGGATTGTAGTTCAGGGTTACACAAGAACTTAACCTATGCACATAAAAGACCTCCAATGAGTTGGTTAAGGTTACAAAAGAGAATGTAGCTTTGCATCTTGACTACAACAAAGTAAGTGTGGAAAGGGATGAAGTTGTGCAGAAGGCAGTTGAAAAAGTGTACAAGGAACTTCCAAAAGTACCAATGGAGGTAGATACTCCAATAGAAGAATATGTGTCAAAGATCAACAAATCTATTAAAGGCTTCAACTCAAATATTATAGAACTGGATGTGTGCACAATACCAGGTATTTCACCTGAGGAGAGAGAGAAAAATGAGAAGATGGTGACCATGACTGTTGAGAATATCAAGAGTTTAGAAGAAGAGTGTGCCAAACTTTGTGAAGAAAGCACACAAGTTTGGACTTGGTTGATAGAAGATGTTGAGTTACAAGCAATTGGGCAGAAGATTCAAGCTGCGTAAGAGAAAGAACATAAGTTTAAGGAGATAATGAGTAGCTTTCCACTAGAAGAGAATACGAGAACAATGGCATACAACAAGAAACTATACTCTGAAATGAACCAGATGAGAGAAGAGCAACATGATCTTGCGCAAAAGATGGAGTAATTATAGGAAGAGGCATGCAAGGTAGCATAAGAGCTCACAACTTCACAAGGAGTGATGAAACAAGCAGCTTGGGAGACTACCGAGAAGCTCTAAGGCCCGATAACAAAGTAGGTAGCAGAAGAGTTTACAAAGAGAGAAGACCAGGTGAAGGGGATAGTCACCACTGCTAAGCAAAAATTTCAGAAATTCTTGCCGACCAATCTCACGGTAAAAGCATGAGTGGCTCGGATGAGCCACATGTGAGTGTTAGGGGCCTATTGGAGTAGGCTATTTTGGATAAGTTTTGGTAATCATGTAGAAGTGGATTGCATGACATTTTGGCAAAGGAGCAACCCACACAGAAAGAAGCTAGTGCATTATCAAGAGTCAATGCACAAGAAATGAGAGTTAGTTAGGAAGTTTTATGACATTTTGTCTACTTTGTAACCTTGTTGTAACAAGATTATCCCTAATATAATACTATAAATATGTAATGGGTTTTTGGGTAGAAGGGGAGCTTAGCGAAGAGAGATTGTGGTCAGTGAGGATTTGGCTAGTGATTCGTATTGTTGACAGGTTGGTCGAGTTGTCGAGTAAGAGTTGAGTTGAAGATCAATAGAGAAGTATGTGTGCACGACAACAAAGAATGGATAGGGAAGGTTTGGGTTTTTACTGAATATTTTTGTATGAGCATAGTGCACATGAATGTAATGGAGATTATGAATCAATGAATAAGAAGCCAATCATTGTGGGCATAGCTCAATTTGGGGTGAACCACGTTAAAACCCTTTGTTCTGATGTGTATGTTGTTGTGATGTGTTTTCTTATTCTATTTAATGTGCACCTATGATGAATGGTTAATATTCACATTTTAGGTCTGTTAAATGGTTTCGCACATATGATGAATGGTTAAATGAATCTTTCATAGATTGTAGTACTGATATGGTTTCACGCACATAACATATTAATGAATGTTAAGTATAAGAGAAGGAATGAATTCCTCATATTCCCCCATGACTACGGAAACCTGGCTCTTGTAGTCCCCATAGGTACATTGGGTGAGACTTCACTTGGTTACAAGTGATGTCGAAAGGGCCAGTATCTTGGGATTTGTTGGTGAATTATTGATTAACCTCGGTTCTTCCACTGCATGCCAATAATCTTCCCTCTTTATCACTTTGTGCATCATCCAAAAATAAAGGGGTCATCAAGAAAGATTTCCCTAGACATTAAGATCTGTCGTTTTAAGTTATAAGTATCATAAAATGGGAGAAAGAAATAGTAAATTCAACCCATCTAATATAGAAATGTTGAGAGTCCAACCTATGTACTATATATGATTCCTCTTGATCTAATTAAGTTGGAGTTCCATTTGACTACCTTATTGAAAATAATAATAAATTTACTATAAGGTTGGAAGGTTGGATCAATTGCTATTTTCATCCTAAGACAAAAATTTTATATACTATATTAATGCTTAATCATTAGTTAAGTTGGAGGACAAGTAATTTTTTCCATTTTTCTCAAGAAAGTGAGTGATTCTCATCCCCTTAAATAGCCAAACTCATCGAAGTGAGTATGTTCCCAAAGTTCCCCTCGCTAATCACCTTAAGCTCCCAGTGGTCTTGTTATGCATTGGTCTTTCTCCACATAGAAGACCTTGTATTTGCCATATGACCTTACAAATATATTTTGATTTTGACAAGGTGAAAAGTGAGCATGGTATGTAGCTAAACTCAATAACTACAAGTTTTACCTTTGGATTAGACATAACCCTTTTAATCTTTATAATTTGGATTTGTATCATTTAAATATTAATTTTTATACTAAATATTAATTTTTAATTTATTTTAATTTAATATATATTATTTAATTATTTAATTGAATAAATTATTAATTAATTTTAAAATAATTATGAAAATTTTCCATAGGTGTAAGAATGTATGACTTGAAGTAGAGATAACATTTTTAATAGTTAATGTTAAGCCTCGTGAGGAAGTTAGAGATATCATATAAAAGCATGATAATTAGTAATTATTATGATATAAAAGCATGATAGTGCCTCATCCGTCCACGATTGAGTTTTTAGGATCGAGTATACCATTAAGTCTAGTTGAGATTTACGCTTAGGTTACATAATTAATAACCATGGAAGATTATTAAAAAATCCATCCTTATATATGGAATATGACCAGTTCCCTTCAACCATGTCGATTGTTAACACTCCCAATTCATATGATTTCTTGGATGTAGAGATGCCTTATTATGAGGCTATCCTTGAGGCCATGAGTGAGTCAACAATATCATGGGAAAATCGATCGATCATTATTTCTTTCCAAACTAGAGACTTGTAGAGGTTGGCATGCAATGCCTTGTTTCATGTAGAGATAGAGATGTGTATGTGGAGGGGAAATTGTTGAACCTTTCAAATTATCTACCTCTTGAAATATTTTTGAAACTTGTCCCTTCTGAAAACACATTGATTAGAGTGGATTTTACATTCAAAATATTTAAACTTTATAGTGCTCCTTTCAAATGATTTCATGATGCATTTTCTTGAGAATCAAGTGAAATTCTAAGTCTTAATCCAATTGTGTATGTGATTCATTTTTTTAGAACTTGTCACAAAATTTTCCATTCCAATACATATCAAAGATGAATGTCTTGTATCCTTATAATGTATTAGTGATCATCGTCATGGAGCTACGATATCTCACGAGATTTATAACTAGCACGTCAGTGTTATTCCCCAAGTTTGGTCCGAAAAAAACTTGGTTCAAGTTCATTCTCAACACCATGATACATTAGTATCATTGAAGTTTGAACCTATATGGCATGGCCCTTTCATGGCGAGTCGTATATTACCAGTAGGGGCCTACAATTTCATTGATTATTAATGGTATCCTTGGTATGATCCTCGCAAGGGGATATACCTAATGAAGTACTATGTGTAAGCAAGAATGTTGTGCAATTCTTTGTATCATATTGTATTTTTAAGGTTACTTTCAAAAACCCAAAAACAAACAAGTACTATTTCCTACCTATGTCTCTCCACCTATTCACCGGCGGCTCAAATGGCCCATCCAATGGAGTTGAACAAGTGGAAACATCTATGAGACCCTCTCTAGGTGGAAGGAGACATATCCAGTGAACTTTGAGGTGCATTTTTCAATCAAACATATTGTGATAGTTTTTTCCTTGCATTCTGATCTTGTGTTATTAATCATCATTTGTGTCGACATTATACCTTTGGTTCGATCTCCTAGGATTGTAGTGTTATCCTCTCTTATATGTTGCAGGTTGTAACTTGTACGATAATGCCTACCCTTAATAAGATGCTCTAGTCAGGATTCCTCTTACCATTCGATGCACTTGCTATATTATTCTTGTAGGTCTAGGAACCCATATTTATCCCCATTATGACTTAATAGTTAAGACTTCATGTTTTCTCTCTTATCTTTTCTTGCCATGTCTTGAAGGGGTTCCTATTATTTTTGTGCCAATGTATTGTAGTTGGGATGTAGTATTATCCTAGGAGTTGTACCATGATTTTGAGCTTATACTCCTTTGATTGGTTATTCTTCCAATCAATATGGAGAAAGCTTCAATGCCTTTAACATTGTTTCTTTATATCATTGGTCATGTTAGTGTCAGTGCTTCCTAAGTCATCATTGTGTTGTGCTATATTTTCAAGGGAAGTTTTGATCCCGAGTTGGCCATTTGCAGTTTGATTGACCTTTCATGTCGGCCACCCCTATGTTAGTTTGTACTTGATGGTTTCCTTATTTCACAAATTTTCTTAGTTATTGTTTCTTGTCGATTGATGTGGGATACCTTATTTCCATCCTTTTGATAGATCTCTTCCTATCGATGTCAAATGTTTATCTAGGAAGTTGTTATAGAAACCTTAGTAATACCTTGGGGATTTTAGACACTAGTGGCAGGTTCCTTGACGATCGAAAGTGGGTTCATATCATGAGTTTATGATTGATCGATTCCCTAAGTGTTCAAATTTAGATCATTTATTCATGCTTGTGAGATTGTACTATGTACCTTGGGGTCCATTTTCATTATTGGTGAGTCCCCTCACATCTATTAACAATTTTCATCAATGATCGGTAATCATATGGTTTTTACCATGCTCAACATCAATGTCATTTATTTACGTGATATAGATTCATATAGTCAAGGAGTTGAGATTGAAGACCTTGGGTTAGGGGAATTTTCCATCGGTGATAACTTCTTGAGTTTCAAAAGATTATCCCACTCATTGATGACTACTTTTAAGACCATATTGCACCCTCCTTGGTGATAAGTGTCTTCCTAACATATACTGTGACATAGATCCACTTTGCATTTGCTCATGGCTATGATCTTTTCTGACTTGGATCCACTATGTATTTTTCAAGGCCATGGTCTTACATTTTATATACTACATGGATCCACAATGTATTGTATTGGTGTCCATGCTTATTTATATATCTTAGCATGGGCATGCCCGCCTTGGGGATGATTTATACATGATTGGTTGATTTTTACCCACATGTAATTCTTATTTCCTTGACCCACAACACTCCTCCTTAGTCCACTCATCAGTGGTTGGTATTATAATGTATTTCGATAATCATTTCTCTTTTGACCTCACACATTAGGGGGCATATGTTACACCTTCATTTTTCACCATAGACTATCAGGACCAGAATACGCTATCAAGTCATGAATTTTTTTCTTACAGAACACTTAATTAGTAAAAGGATATTGTGGTTTCACTTTATGTTAGGAAGAAGGGTGAATAGTCATGCTTTTCCTTGTAATAAAAGTGTCTGGTCATAGTTTGTCAATGAAAAATATGTGACCATCCCTTAAATCTTTGGAAAGCAGAACAATCATGAGGACAACTAAGAACAACCATTTTATGAAAGGAAAAATATTCGCATGAAAGAAATACATGGCTCTTATCTTCATATTTTTGAATTCCATACAACTTATTATTATCTCCTTAAGAATATATAAGTATGAGAGAAAAATATAAGGGAAATAGGTCCATATAGAAGCATCCATATGTTGGCGATTTGTAGCAATAGTCCTTGTTCGTGAGTGTGACACCATTGTTGAATATTGGGCATCAACATTAGTGTCATTGGATCCTAGGTGAGGAATATTAACCATTTACTTGGTTATCTTTCTGTGGTACAATTTTGGATCATGCTTGTTCAGTGGAGGTGGAGTTTGGAATGAGGGGGAGAACTTTGAGTCTTGGAGCTAGGAGTACAACAATGAATCTCAAGATAATCATTGTTGTTATTGATCTCTTTCAAGAAATATAGATCCATATTCTCCCTCCCCCCCAAAAAAAATATCCATGTTTATGGATCTCTTTTGCATCTTTGTATGAGGTTTTGTAGATCCAAATTTTATTGAGATTATTAGATTAATACTTTAATCATGAAAGCTTCTATTTATTGATTTATGAAATAATGAGAAACGTATTGATTGTTGGATGATTTTGAAGGTTGGTGGTGAGTTAATGAGGCCAAGTGAAATCCATTAGATACGTTGGACAAACATCAAGAATCAAGTATGTATCTTCTTCCTTCTCATATTTACTTTTGAAAATGCATGTTAATCTTAGGAGAAATTAAGATGCTATCTATCCCTCTATATATCATTGAAGTACACTCATTCAATGGGGATTTTGATTACTTATATATATATATATATATATATATATATATATATATTATGCCATAATAGTAGTTTCAATCACTAGATTCTAAAGGTGGTATTAATATCCTTTATGAGAGGGGTAGCACTACTGAGTGTGGTTGCAATCACCAAGAATTGAAGGTGGTAGGAAGACCTCTACACACCATAATACATCGGGGTTTGGAAGTTCTACAAGTCTAGAAGCCTCTCCACCAAACTAAGGTTAATCAACCAGGAATATGATATATGGTAATTGTTTGGGAACTGTGTAATTTACTTGTACATGGCACCATTTCCAAGTATTCTAATTGACCAACTGTGAGCATACCTCATAGTTAGAGTGGTAATAATATTCATTCACCTTATATCCCTGCAGGATATGGGAATGAGGTGTCTACAAAGAGAGTTTTTATGTCCCCTAAACTTCCTTAACTCATTGAAATTGAACCCTACTTGGAGGGAAACACCCACAATGTTAGTTTCATTGGTTGGGAGGAAAATCGTTTCTTGGTGTAATTTCCCCTTACTGATTGAAGATTGGTTCATGAGATCTAAAATCATGATTGGATTAGCACTTGGATTTCTATGAGCCAAATGTTACATGTACTTGTTATGATGTTTTTATTATAGAATTTTGACTATGTTGATTCATTTACACATTCGTTATAAGCTTCATGGTTCCATAATACGCCCCTTTATCTTGTGTACTTGATGGATTTTATATATGTACTCTAATGGTTTTAGATATGGATTTCATTGCGGTATATGTTATTAAAGGAAATGAATTTAGTTAAGTTATCCAAGTGGATACCGGTGTCCACCCACCTATTTCAACTGGCTCAATTTTTTTTTATAACAACTTGCTATTTTTAGCATTGTTTTGGTTCTTAAACTTCTGGGGCCATTTTGAGGGCGTAAATGAATTTTTTTGGGGATAGAACACCTCATTGGTAGTTGAAGGTTGTAATTGATCCCCCAAAATGAATCTCCTCGATGATACCTTTCCAATGAGCTATCAGGCACCCCAAACAAAGATCGTATGCCAAAGTTACGCCCCCGGGAAGTTGATACACCAAACTACCCAAAACGGGGTCCACAAAACTTTTTTATTTTCATCTTTCAAGGTTAGGGTTTTGGATTTTATTTATGTTAAAAAGGCATTGGAGCCTCCTTATAAAAATCATCTTCTTGTGAATTTGATTAGTCATCAAATCTCTTCTCAAAGATAAGGTGCCACCATTCTAGCAAGTCTTTCACTTTGTATTTCTATAGTTTTGTACATTTCGCTCATTAATAGAAATTGTGTATTACTGTTTATTTTTGCCTCTTATTATATATCTAATATATATTTGTTATATTATTGGCTCTCTTGCAATATCTCTGTATATTTTTGTGTTATATCTCCGCTCTCATTTCGTGCCGAAAATAATCTGGATCAGTGGTATCAGAGAAGGCTGCTCTTGATCGTTTTTCAGTGAATGTCCCCAACAAGGTCTGAGTATAGAAAGTTAGGTCTCGAGCTTGTATCTCTTGAGGAAAATCACTTTGACATGCTCAATAAATCCTCCGTGGTGGAAGAAAATAAAAATGTCAGAGCAAAAGATTCTATTGCTTGAGAAAACTCTAACGCGCTAGAGGGACAAAATGATAGAGAATTTTTCCCTCATCCTTCAACGTCTGTCAATAGCAGTAGGCACATCTTCATCAAGTGAACACTTTGTAAGAACCTATCCTTTAAAGGTACAGGTTAATTTTGATATTCTCATATTTCAACGTTAGATAGATGCAGTTTCCCTATAAAAATGGTTAAATATGCTAGAAGGTTATTTGTCTTTTCACAATTTTTCCAACAGGGAAAAGATCATCTTCGCACTCCTTAAGGCTCTCCCCCATGTCAAAAATTGGTGGGAAACTTACTAGGAGAAAAGTTCCACAGAGGAGTCTGGAATATATGGGGCCAAGCCGACTTGGGATTTTGTTTTGGATGTGGTCAAAGAACAACATTACCTTGTTAGAAACTATGAAGACCAGTACATGAGATGGACCACGCTACGTCAAGAGATGGGACAAGCAGTGCATGAGTTCACCAATACCTTCCATACCCTATGCACCAAGCTGGGTATTAAAGACTCCGAGCAACATTTGGTTCTGAAATACCGTGGGGATCTACATAAATACATCTGAAATGAAATGGATTTTCTGGACATCTCATCACTAGGTGCTCCTTATTGATATGTTGTTAAAATCAAGTAGAAATTTAAACACCAGAACAAGATGGAGTTCGGGTCTACAAATCCGCAACAACCAAAGTATGGTAAATATGTCCCTAATAACCAGCCTTTAGAAAACCAGTCCAATCCATAGGAAAAGAAGGGTAACAGAAAGACGAAGAAGGACACTCCAAAATGGTGTGATTTCCACAAAATCTTCTGGCACAACACCGATGAATGTCGCTCAAAAAAGTCATTGGTGGCCAAGATCAAAGACAAGGAGCCGAACCCTGATTTGGAATCTGATTCAGAAAATACTGGTAGAAGACAGATCATTGACGTAGACCCCACTTCTATGGCCACGACCACAACAATTCAACCAGAAGAACCAATAGATCCTGAAGAGGGGGAAAGCCTCTTTCATTCATAGATGTGGGTGAATGGGACCCCATTGCATTTCATTGTTGATAGCAGAGGCCAAAAGAACCTCATCTTAGTAGAGGTCATCAAGCAATTGGGATTGTCGACAACACCACACCTGCAACCATACAACATTGGGTGGCTTCGCCGAGGATGAGATCTCTATGTTATCTAGTAATGTAGATTGTCATATGACATCCAACCCTTCAAGGATGATTTATTATGTGATGTTTCCCCACTGAATGTATGTGATGTTCTTTTGGGCCAACCATATATGTGGAAATGTCATGCTATTTATGAGTCTTGACCTCGTAGTGTCATTTTTACTCCGTGGGGTCGTCTCTATAAGATACCAGAGGTAGTTTCAACTATTGTTCCACCTAAATAGTGCCACAAGGTAGTATCTCATACTAAAAAATTCATCTTCTTCACAATATGTTCAAAAGGTAAACAGAAGAACACCACAACCATTGCAACCTCAGTCCAATTAGCACCTTTTGTTCAGCAGAAGTAGGTCGACAAGATTGAAGCCAAGTGAAATGATTCCTTCTGCACATAGTCACCTCATTTATCTAGACTGGTTAAAAGGGTCTAACTCTTCCAACCACAAGTTCGTGATATCCTTCAACAAGTTAAGCAGTGCAACTTCTCCAGCAAGGCAAGCAGATCATCAAGGTTCAAATTCAACAAGTGATTTCCCCTCTCCCCCGGGAACTCAAAGAAATGGAGAATATTTCTTCCTAAGGAGGAAGGATTGATCCAGGTGGATATCAGTGGCCACCCACCTATTCCAACTGGCTCAAAACAGTTTTCTGGCAAATTACTATTTTTAGTTCTTAAAATTTTCAGGCCATTTTGAGGACCTAAATGATTTTTTTTTGGGATCGAACACCTCAATGATAACGAAGGGATATTATTTATCCCCCAAAATTATTATCCTTGAAAATACCTTTCCAACAAGCTATTGTGCGCCCAAAACATAGATCGTATGCCAAAGTTACGCCCCTGGAAAGTTGATACCCCAAACTACCCAAAACGATGTCCACAAAACTATTGGATTTTCATCTTCCAGGGTTAGGGTTTTGGACTTTATTTATGTTAAAAAGGCCTTCGAGAATCATTGTAAAAATCATCTTCTTGACAATGTGAGTAATCGTCGCATCTCTTCTCAGAGATAATCTACCACCATTCTAGTGAGTCTTTCACTCTGTATTTCTATAGTTTTGTACATTTATCTCATTAATATAAATTGTGTATTATTGTATATATGTGCCTCTTGTTATATATCGGATATATATATGTTATATTATTGGCTCTCTTGCAATATCTCTATATATTTTTGTGTTATATCTATGCTCTCATTTCATGCCGAAAATAATCTGGATCATTAAGATAACATTTTGATGGGCTATTACAACATTTTTATTGGGAATTCCAATCAAAATGAATCTTCTAAGACCCGACTACACCACTAAGTTCTTATTCTAGTTATGGGATGCACTACCAACCCCTTGACTTATTGCTGACTATTTACTACTACTACCACTATTCTAATTTCTCTTTCATCTTAACATTGTTTGACTATTACATGAAATAAAACTGGAATCAATAGAATTTACTAAATGTACTGAATTGTTAAAAAGCACTCAGGGTGTGGTTAATGTTAATATGGCTTCACTAATGATACGAAGTTCCAAATTTTTCTTAGGTTTTCTTCACCTTCAAATAGGAAAAATATGTTTGCAAGTGCATTCTCTAGTTGGGCATCATCTTCCATTCCTTTATTATTTGTATCTTCAAATTTGGGTTGAAACACAACTTCTCCTAGAGCCAGATCTACCCCATTGGTTTCAACTCCAACATTCATTTGTAACCCTCTCCAAACCTTCCCTTTAGATCTTTTCAATGACCCTTCACCACTATGTGCCTCTTGCTAAACTCCCTTCTAGCATCAACCATCTTCCTTTCAACTATTGACTAGTCAACTCCTCCTGCTTCTTCAGTTTCTCCAATTCTTGCAACCTTCATTGTTTATTTCATCACTATTGTATTTATACAACTATTTACTCACTTTGTTCACTATGCAAGTTTGGTTGAGCCACTATTGGTCCATAATTTTTGGGCTTCCCAAAACTCATTCAACTCTTTAACTATTCTTTTCCAAATATTTAACTATTCTTTTATCCTCTCATGGTACCAATTCCCCTGATCTCTCAACATTATTAGTACCATTTCGACAACCCCCCAAGCATGGGGTGTTTACTCAACCATGCTAACAAGTTCACAGGGAAACATACCTTTTTAAGAAAACATCACCTTGATCCAAGTTGGGATTTCCTTTAGTAACATTTTGTGGGTTCCCCTCTTCAACTCTTTCTAGACCTTAAAAAATGAATAATATGCATCTACAACAAACCCTTTCACCGTTGTTTTCACCCTAAAATCAAATTCATAAGTTATCCGATGATCCACTCATTGAAGCACAACTAAATTTTGAATGTTCCATTCTATTATCTTTCTCTCCTTCTAGGCATGTTCTGGTGTTTCCTCAACCCACTACAACCATTGGTAAAGACTTATTGGAAACTCAACCTAAACAATACCATATTCATCCTTACACGTACAACCATATAGAACTATTCATTTACACTGCTCAAAATCCCAACTACACAACTTTTCTTCCTATGGGACGAAACCTTCAAACCTACTTTCAAAAGAATTTTTTGTAATATCCCAATTTTTAATCCTTGAAATATTTGTAATTAAATTTTTAAATACTTTGCATGGATATTTTGTTCTTCTACTACACTAACACCATGAGGTAGATATTGTTAGAAAAAAAGGATCACAAAGAAATAAAATAAAAAAAATGCGGAAATAAAACACAGAAGATATAAAATACAATAGAGACACATATATACTTGGTTCACCCAGTGTGGGATACGTCCACCAGAGAAATTTTTAGGTCCTTCCTTTATTATTATCCAACAAATGAAGGGATACAACCTACAACACACCCGCTGTAACTTCCTCTTCTTTCTCTCATAGTCTCCTCACTCAGAATACAATATTCACAATGATACATAACTGCAATATGTTTCCCTCGCAAGAGAGGTTTTCCTTCTAGGGAAAAAAACCCTAACATAACTTCTCGTTAGATCTGTGACCTTATAATGAACGCTCCATATTTATAATGAAATTACAATATACATTTACAAGGAAATTTCTCCTTCAGGGGCTTCACCCCTGAACCCCAACTTGCCCCCGGACCCCGCAGGGGGTAACCCCCCCTACACTCCCCTGCATGGATGAGTGTACATTATTCCGAGTTGTAAATTCTTTATGGGGTATAAACACAACTGAAAATAAAGACCTCTGAATCAGGAGGATAATCAGAATCCACAACGAACAACCTCCCACTTGGAGACTGATCTCAACAACTCCACCATTGTTATATATGTTGGACTATGATCCTTCTTGGACCTGGAAAATTTATCATCTTCATCTTCATGATTGAAAACCAACAGAAAATGAGCAGTAACTCAGTTTCTCCCTAGTTACTCCCTTTGTTAACATGTCTGCAGGATTCTGGCCAGTGTGTATCTTTTCCAACTTCAAATGTCAATCTTCCAAGACGGATCATATGAAATGGTACCTGAGCTGTATATGCTTAGTCTTCGAATGGAAGGTTGAGTTCTTTGCAATATGAATGGCACTCTCACTGTCACAATACAACCTGTTATTATCTTGATTCTTTCCCATTCCTCCATAAACCTCTGTAACCAAATAATCTCGTTACTAGCCTTTGTAGCAACAACATACTCAGCCTCTATTGTTGAGAGTGAAACAATGTTTTTCAGTTTCGAAATCCAACTTATTGTTGTTCCACCTATAATAAAAACATACTCCATGGTGCTCCTCCTACTATATTTATCACCTGCCATATCTGAATCAACATATCCCTGTAGAACAGTGTTTGAACCTCCGAAACATAATGCATGAGTAGCAGTACCTCTCAAATACCTGAGAATACACTTTACTACCTCCCAATGTTCTTTATTTGGATTGTTCATATACTTGCTCACAACTCCCACTGCATGTGCAATATATGGTCTTGTGCAAACCATCACATACATCAAGCTTCCAACTGCTAATGAATAAGGGACCCTGGACATGTATTCTATCTCTTGCTGTGTCTTGGGACATATTTCCTTAGTTAATTTGAGATGGTTAGCGAAAGGTGTACTAATTGGTTTTTCATTCTACATTCTAAACCTCTCCAACACCTTCTCTATGTACTCACCGTGAGACAATGTCAATTTGCGATTTTTCTTGTCTCTTGTTATTATCATACCAAGGATTTTCTTTGGAGCACCCAAATACTTCATTGCAAATGAATTAGATAACTTCTTCTTGAGCACATTTATATCCTTCATTTTAGACCCTGCAACAAGAATGTCATCTACATACAATAGCAAGATAATATAGTTTCCATTTTCTAGCCTTTTAAAATAAACACAATGATCAAAATGACATCCACTATAACCTTGTTCTTTCATAAACTTGTCAAACTTCAAATACCACTTCCTTGGACCTTTCTTTAGTCCATACAATATCTTCTTCAACCTGCATACCAAATTCTCCTTTCCTTTGACCTCATACCCCTGTGGCTGCTGCATATAAATCTCTTCCTCCAAATTCCCATGGAGAATTTTTTTTTTTACATCTATTTTTTCAAGATGCGAATCTTCTACTGCCACGAGGCTTAAAATAGTCCTAATTGAAGTCATTTTAACAACATGAGAAAATATTTCATCAAAATTTATACCTTTCTTTTGTGCAAACCCATTTACAACAAGTCCAACCTTGTACCTCTTTTTTCCTCCATCTTCTTCCTTCAACTTGTAAACCCATTTATTATGCAATGCTCTTTTTCCTGCAGGAAACTGAACCAAGTCCCGAGTCTAGTTATTTACCAAGGAATCCATTTCCTCTTTCATGCCTTGCTCCCACTTCTTTTTGGTGTCTACCTACATTGCCTCTTCATAACATTCTTGTTCACCGAAATCAATCAACAATAAATAATACAATGAAGGAGAGTATCGTTCAGGGGGTCTACTTAACCTGGTAGATATTCTAACAACACTTGCAGGAGTTTGAGGTACCTTTTGATCATGTTGTTGTACATTTTGATTTTATGGTACCTTTGGAATTTATTTTTAATTGATCACATCAAGCACTGTGTATTTTGGTTTTTCTTTTTCTTGTATATTTCCCTACAACCGATATTTGTACATGGACTTCTCATTGAATATGACATCTCTACTCCTAATGATTTTTTTATTTTCATAATCCCATAAGCGATAACCAAAATCATTAACAATTTATCCAATAAAGGTACACTTCTTGAATTTTTCCTCAAGCTTTGTTCTATTTTCTTTATCAATATGGACAAATGATTCACAACCGAAAGTCTTCAGAAAAGAATAGTTTACATTTTTACATGTCCATGCCTCCTCTAGAATTCTACCATCCATAGAGCTTGAAGGTCCTATGTTTATTAAGTAAATAACATTATCTACATCATCTACCTAGAATTGTAAGGGAAAACTAGCATGTAATCTCATACTTCTTGCACGCTCCATGATTGTCCTATTCATCCTTTCTGACACACCATTTTCTTATGGTGTTCCTGGAACTGTATTCTCTCTATGAATCCCATGGTATGAACAGTAATCATCAAACTCCTTGCTGCAATATTCATCTCCATTGTCTGATATGAGACATCAAAGCTTTCCATTTCTTAAAAGTATCAAAAACATCAGATTTTTGTCGAATGCAATAAACCCAAGTTTTTCTAGTTGCATCATCAATAAAAGTAACATAATAACAAGAAACACAAAGAGATGATACCTGATATGGCCCCCATACATCTGTATGCACAAGCTCTAACCTTTCACTCTTCTTTTCTTTTCCAACTCTGATAAATATGACTCTCTTTTATTTTCCATAAACACAATGCTCACAGAAATCCAAATCAATTTATTTAAGATCCAGAAACACATTTCTTTTGTAAGTATTTCTATCCCCTTCTCACTCATGTCTNAAGAGATGATACCTGATATGGCCCCCATACATCTGTATGCACAAGCTCTAACCTTTCACTCTTCTTTTCTTTTCCAACTCTGATAAATATGACTCTCTTTTATTTTCCATAAACACAATGCTCACAGAAATCCAAATCAATTTGTTTAAGATCCAGAAACACATTTCTTTTGTAAGTATTTCTATCCCCTTCTCACTCATGTCTCCAATCCTATGATGCCACAGTGATGTATCCACTCCTGTAGAAGCTAAATAGATATAAGAGTCAGTATTACCAGTACATAAATACAATGTACCTACCTTCTCTCCTTTTGCTATCACCAACGATCCTTTGGTGACCTTCCACACCTTATTTGTAAATATGGATATACAACCTTCACTTTCAAACTATCCTATTGAAATTAGATTTTTCCATAGATCTGGAACATGTCTTACCTCTTTCAACAACCATTGGTTTCCATTGCTTTTCTTTCTTTTTACCTTTCCCATTCCAACAATTTTGCATGGTGCATCATCACCCAAATGAACCTATCCAAAATCACCTTGAACATAATCTAGAAATTTTTTCCTACGAGGTGTGGCATGAAATGAAGCCCCTGAATCTACTACCCAAGACTCAGAAATATTATCTATAGAAAGAATCAAAGCAACTTGTAACACATCACCTGTTACATTTGCTTCCTGATTTTTCTCTTGTTGTCCATCTCTTTGTTTCTTTGGAGCTCTGCAGTCTTTATTCAGATGTCCTTTCTTCCCACAATTCCATCACTCTATCTTTCTAAGTTTGGATTTGCATATGCCATTCTTAGAATTCTCATTGTTTCCTGATACCTTTCCTCTATCCTTTTGTCTTCTCCTATTCTCCATGTTCAATGCATTACTTGATGTCCCACCTGTGCTTTTTTGTCGCATTTCCTCGCTAAGGATAACACCAACAACATCATCAAATTTTAAAGTGTTTGAACCCGAGACAGAGTTACTTACAACCATGACCAAGTTGTTTCATCTTTCTAGCAATGCACACAATATTAGAAGAGCCCTAACCTCATCATCAAAGTCCACTTTTACAGAACTTGGTTGATTAGTAACCATATTAAATTCATTTAAATGATTTGCAGCATACCCAACTTCTGACATCTTCATATTAAATAATCTCTTCATTATAAATACCTTATTGGATGCTGAGGGTTTTTCATACAGTTTATTCAATGCGTCCATCATCTCCTTCGCTGTCTTTTCTTTCGAAATATTGAAATCCATCGACGCTGCCAGAATTAGTCGTATCATTCCTAGAGCATTTCTATCAATAATATCCCATTCTTCATCCTTCATGGTTGTCGGCTTCTTTGCTATTCCACCCAATGGTAGGAAAAGATCCTTTTGATATAAATAATCTTCCATCCGCATCTTCCATAACTGGTAGTTTTGGCCATTAAATTTCTCAACCCTAAACTTTCCATCTTTTTCCATTGCTCCCGCTCAAACTAGGAACCCTCTTTTCCTACGAGTTACCTTTCTCTCTAATACCAGTTGTTAGAAAAATAGGATCGTAGAGCAATAAAATTAAAAAAATGTAGAAATAAAGCACATAAGATACAAAATACAATAGAGACACAGATATGCGTGGTTCACCCAGTGTAGGCTACGTCCACCAAAGAAATTGCCAGGTCCTTCCTTTATTATTGTCCAACAAATGAAGGGATACAACCTACAACACACCCATTGTAACTTCCTCTTCTTTCTCTCACAGTATCCTCACTTAGAATACAATATTCACAACGATACATAGCCGCAATACATTTCCCTCATAAAATAGGTTTTCCTTATAGGGAAAAAAACCATAACATAACTTCTATCATCATATTTGTGACCTTATAATGAATGGTCCAGATTTACTATAAAATTACAATATACATTTACAAAGCAATTTTTCCTTCGGGGGCCCACTTGCCCCTAGACCCCATAGGGGGGTAAACCCCCCCTGCACTCCCTTGCGTAGAGGAGTATACATTCTTACTGGGTGTAAAGTCTTCATGGGGTATAAAAATGGTTGAAAACAAAGACCTCTAAATCAGGAAGATAATCAAGCTCCACAACCAACAAATATACCATGGTGTTCTAAATATATAAGTTTTGTATTTTGCAGTAATAAATAAGAAGATAAAGATCAACTAATCTTGAGTGTCTATATGATACCAAAAGAGGGGAAAGGTGAGGGGTTCTAAGGGGGGTTTATTCCTAAAAACATTTACCTTATGCTACGTTGAACCTTCACCCATTTCAAAATATGATTTTCCAAGCTAAAAGAGGTTAATGAGAGTGGAAGAAACAAATTCCTCAATCTAAGCCACCATTTCCTAAAAACTAGCAAGTTGTCTCCCTACATTATTGGAACTAGAAAAGAAGTTGAATTGGAATTCTATTTCCATCATGCATGCATGATAATTTGAATGGGAAGGAAGGGAATGTGAGGAAAGAGAGAGGGAACAATTTTTTAAGATTATATAATAGAAAACAGAGAGCCAAGTCCATATAGAACAGACCGACCATGAAAGAAAGTTTTTAGACTGAGAAAATTGCCAAGAAACCAAGAGAATTTTCCATAATCTTAAGATATCTTCTTGGAACTTTCTATGCAGACATTGAATAGCACTAAAAGGATGATCTTTTGAGGTATTGTCCAGTAGAGAAGGAGGTACTCCTTGTGTTGTGTGGGGCAGATAAAGTGGGTGCATGAGAGCTACTCTATCCTTGAGAATCTCAACAGTAAAAATCACTTGGTTTGAATATGTTGAGTCCGAAATTCAGAGTTTTACTGTCCTCCTTCACCTTGGTGGTAACATAGCCCAACTAGGGGCTGGTTCCCACTATAGAATACCTATGGTTGGGTGGAAATAACTCGCTTTTCTAGTGGTTTCCCTACAAATTTCAAATGGATAAGTTCACCTCTCTCTATATATTTTTATTTATCTGTATTTGTTATTTATTAATTTAAATGTGGCCAACCTATTTATGTGTGAAAATTTATGTATACAGTCTGATTATGTGTGGGAAATTTATATACAATCTATTTCTGGGGAATATACAACTAACATTTCACACAACAATGTATTCAATACTCTTACATTTTTATTCTTGTTTATATTTTGTTGAATATGGGTGAGGCTTGAGGTTTGAACCCATCTCTTTGTATGTTTTCACTCATTCAACACTTGTGATTGGTTCAAATCCCAACTTGTTTGGATTCTTGTGATATTGGGGACAAATTCCACAAATATCTCTCTCTCTCTGTCTCTCTACTCTTCCTCATCATTTAAAAACTCAAAACCAGCTTTAGAATCTTTGTTGGAAGACAATTTGCTAAAATTGACCTGTTTTTTTGGGTGTGAATTCATGGTATGTGTCAAGTGTTCTTTTTCTCTTATTTTTTTTGTCTTCCCATACAAATATTTATTTCCCCTATGCTATCATAATAAACAAATTTACCGACTTAACAAGAATTATGACCTCAAAACGAGAAATTTGGCCCAAAAAACCAATAGTTTTTCATAAAAAACATGAAAATCAACCCCCAAATCAAAACGTGGTGCTACTAGTAGCACCATTTTCTCAAACAAGGTCAAAGTTACAACATTTTTCAAACATGCCCTTCAAAACTCAAACAGTAGCTCATAAAACCTTAAAATCAACACCTAAATAAAAAAAATATGATGTTACATGATTTTTTTTTTCAAAGCATTAACATTTTAGATAATTTGAAAATGTATTTTTAACAGTTGGTACCATTAAAACCAAAACCTGAAAATCAACCATCAAATTGAAAAGTACTGCTACTAGTAGCACCCATTCTAAAATTGGGGTATTAAAATAACACATTTTTATAAAGTGGTAAAAGAACTCATCATTACTATAAACAAAATCATAAAATCAACCATTAAATGCTTACTTTTAAAATCTTACTTTATCATTCCAAGCACAAGGTAATACATAATGCCATGAAAATATCACACTATACTTTAAAAATTCAACATCACTTTTTAATATTTATTTACTTTTAATAATAAAAAAAATAAAATACAAGTTACATTGAATGAAACTTAAATTATTTCTTAAAAGTATTGTTATATTGTCCATATTCAAAAAATTTAAGCTAAGAAATTTTATTATATTCTGCATAATCAAAACATATCATTCATAAAACATAAAAATGATTCATAACTTCATGTAAGATCATTTGTAATTTCACTATTCATTTCTAGTTACCATACAAACATCATATGGATCAAAAATCCATAAAATGTTTCATACACTTATTTAGATTGACTCATGGATTCTGAAATACCATCAGAGTCTACATTGTCTTCAGATGAATGATTGGATGAAGATGTAGATGATCCATACTCTTCTCTATTGTCAATGAATGCACCATTTAAGTATACATGCATGCCCAACATTTTAGATGTTAAAATCCTTTTAGATCTATGACAAGGTTCAACCGACTCTCATCTTGCATTGATTTCTTGTGGCAAAAACCTCTTGATAATTTTTGTTGTCTTGGAGCGTAGAGTTCCTCTCTTTGTCAAATTGAAGTCATAAACAAGTATGTCAACATCGTCTAATTTTAAGAGTTCAGTGTAATGACAAGTTGTATTTTGACCCTTTCTTTTTCTCTTTCTATTGACATGTTTCTCAACCACCATCTCGTACTTGTACACACCATTGAATGGGTGTGTACTTGCATGTTCATGATAGAATGCTTAAATACCTCAGATATAAGTGAATTATGTGATGCTTTGTTCTATCTGCGCAATAGTTGTTGGTTGAATATTGATGAACTATTGATGTTAAGTGCTCTATTAAGTATTATAATCAAAGATATGTGTCCCACCTAAGGTTGCAGAAACCTGAGTCTTGCAACCACCCCTGCCTCTACCTCGGGTGAGACTTCATCTCCTTCGTAGGTGTTGCCGAAAGGGTCGGTAGTTAGGGTTTTGTTGGTGCATTGTTGTAGCATTAAACCCTGGGTCTGCCCCTGTGCCAACAAATGGTTCCATTTCTGGGACCTGAAGCTATGACTGTTGGAAACTGAGAAATAAGAAGCTTTGTGAAAATATTCATTCGGAAGTTGTGAAATCTCTGTGCAGAGATCTGTCGCTCTAGTGCACAGTATTCTACTTGATTTATAAATCTTTGTGCTAAAATAAAGAAGCTCGATCTAAATAAAAGAAGTCTGATATGAAGGAGAGAAGCAAGATCTGAAAGATTTTGTGCTCTAAGAAAGGTAAAAGTGAGAATTTCTGATTAAAAGAGGTAAGATCTCCAAGCTCTATGCTCTGATAAAGGTAAGAATAGTGAAAAGTTTTAGATATGGAAGCTTTGTGCTATGTAGAAGTAAGATAAGTGGAACTTTTTGTTTCTAGAGTATGGATCTAGGTATGTTTAATAGATTATGTCCTAGTTCTAAAACTAGGGTATTGATAGATGAAGGAAGATTTGATATTAATAGATCTGACAAGAATAGTGAAAGATATGTTATACCTATGCATAGAAGGAATGTTTGGACTAACAAATGGATGCAGGATCCTAGAAATAATTTGTTGCAGGTTAGATCCTATGCTCCCAACGCGCAGTACAGGAGAATTTGGGGATCACTTAAAATAAAGAGAGGATTAACCCTTTGTTACAACTACAGAAGACCAGGACATCTTGCTAAGGAATGCCCTAGAAGAAGACCTAGTTGTCTTTGTTGTAAATATATGGACCATGAAGTGTTGGATTGCCATAGAATGATTGCTAAGCTTGAGGGAATGAATCTGAACCAGGAAAACCCTAAGGCAGATCAAAAAATGGCATAATCCCAAAAAGAATCAGAGAAAGTATTGTTACAAATGAAATAAACCTTGAATGACCACAAACATATCAGTTTATCGGGGATATTCAAAGAAAACGAATGCATCAAAGCAAGAAGAGGAGACTTCGACATTGACTGTGTTTTGGATGAGGAAACACTGGTGAATATCATGACAGAGAGAACTTGGGAAGCTCTAGAGAATCCTACTATGATTCCTTCATTAGGAGGAATAGGACTATTCAGAGGAAAGTTGATAAACCTATGTGGGAAGCTCGCTCGCATACTTATGAACGTTAATGGAACTTCGACAGAAGAACATTTTGAGATTATTAAATTTATTGAAGACAGCACCCCATTTACCATGTTACTAGCCAGCCCTTGGATTGAAAGAGACCAGGCCAGAAGGAAAGAATAAGAAACAGTGTTAGAACAACAGAAGCAGGAGTTAAAAGAATTCATGACTAGAAGGATCCCACACTTGATTGCAAAATAGGAGAACGGATCAAAGTTATTTAACACTAGAGACCCAGATGTCAAAGCTGCAAGAACATTAGAAGACTAACAGAAGACTGAAGTACTTATCCTAGACAAAGAAGAGGTACTACCCCTGAATCTTAGGAAATAATTTCAACAATGCGAATTAACTATGTTAAGAGAAGATAAGAATCAAATTGGAAAAAGGCATACTGAGACGAAGCTCACTAGAAAGAAGGCTAGAAAGCTAAGTAATAAGAGGGATAAGATTGAAAAGTTACAAAAAATCCCAGAGGGAACCTCCTAGAAGGAAAATTTGCAAAATTGGAGCTTCGTCGGGATATCATAACAACAACACATGGCACTTCGCCATGGCGAAAAAATATAGTTGTTGGGGAACGTTATAATCGTTAGATCAATGCTCCAAATGGATAGAAAACCATTTATGGCCAGCCAAATCGCCATCTGATTGTTGAGATCACGCCATAATGGACAAAACCGAGTTAATGAAGACCTCATACCTGTTGTAAGCGACCCATTGTTGAGTCGCCTACTTATCCCACCATGCCACACACCGAGAACACTTTTGCCAATTGAGAATTTGAGCCCATAGACTACATTGAGTTTATACCATGATCATCTTGCTTCTTCTCTCTCTCTCATTACTGTGTCTATGTTACACATCAAAATTATTCACTTCGATAGTGTCGCAAGTGTCGTCATTACAAGTGTCGCAAGTGTCAAGGAAAGCATACTACCATGATGCCTATGACGTGCCTATAACGACATGAGAAGGACACTTGAAACACATCAAACACTTGATTTGGAAGAGGAGGAATGGTTAACTGGGCTTATAAACCTCTTGCCATCTGAAAGAACCCAAAAAACTGAGTTTTTGGAGGAGAGCGCTCCCCTATACCTCTCTCAGGAGTGCTGGCGCTCCTCTATACCTCTCTCAAGAGTGCTGGCGCTCCCCTATACACTATATGAGAGCGTTATAACACTACCTCTTCCCTTTTGCAGGAGTGCTACTGCTTTTGGGAGTGTTGKCGCCCCCCTAAACCTTGCTAGGGAGCGTTATAACGCTCTGACACTCCTTTTGAGGGAGCGCTACCTATTCTGGGCAGCAGTTGGTTTGTTGAGAAGAATGGGGGAAATATCTTGTCAATCTTGGAAGGCAGTTGGATTCGAATCCCTAGTCCAGACATGATCTTAGGGAAGATCCCTAACTCAAGGAGGAAAATCCTCAACTCACCCCAATGATATCTCAAGTGGTTGAGCCTCTCCAAGGCTATATAAGCAAGCTTTCTCATGGTGAAAGGGGGAGCTGGATGAAGAATGATACCAAACTTATGATCTCATAAGTGATATTTGGAGAAGGGATGAGAAGCATGAAACCTATGATCTCATAGGAAACACACAGTGAAGTGGAGGATAATTAGCGAAGCTATCGTCATTCCGATCGTGGAGCTTTTGAGAAAGGGTTAGGCAAGGAGAACTTGACGAAACTGCTACAATCCATCTATGGTTGTAAGTAATGTTTTGTCCTCATTAATGTAATATGCTTGGCCTGTTTCTTTCTAATTTGTGTTTGAAATTACATGAATTTGTCTCTAAGTAGATAGGTATGCTTCGAACTAATCTCGATAGAACAAGAAGTGGTTGTACTTTGTTTATCTACAGGGCTTATCGAGGAGCTCAAGATTGGAGTTCAACTCGGAGCGTGCAAGGAAAAACATCGGTAAAAGGTACGTCTTTCCTCCTTCCTCTTCATGCATTAGTTTGTGTAGGTATAAAAGGAAGTTAGTGACCATGATAAGCACTTTCTGTCTTAGAGTTAAGAGTCTAGCTCTTTGAGGAGATCTACCTGTCTGCAGGAAGATTTTCCTTCAACAGAAACTGGTGACTCCACTGGGGAATCGAATCGAAACTTTTGGTTTTGATTTTTTCCTCATAGAACTTGTCTTACCCTTTGTTTTTTTCAGACCTTATTCACCCCATATGTTTGATTTCATATGCTGATTGACTCTTTACCCCATCACATTCAACTTGACTGTCAAAATTTGACTGAAATTTTGGGTTTTTGGACATTTTTATGAGTTTTTTGAACCTGGCACCCCTATGCCCATGTTAGCAGAGTGCCAGCACTCCCTAAAGGTCTCAGACAGACCTTTATAATGCTCTGGTGGCCCTTACACCAGAGCGCCAGCCTCGCTTTTGCAAAATTACCTTCCAGAATTATGTTTTTTTTGCAACTCAGTCTCTGTTTTTGCCTTTGTCCAGCTTCTTGATGCTTCATTACATCTTCCTAATGACATTTGACCCTATGCTTTCTAAGAAGTAGGCACTTTTCTGTTCATATTTTGTGACCTTCTCCCTTATTTTGAGTTTTTTCTCCTGTTGAGAACTTGGAATCAATCCACTGCGTTTTTCTCTCTTATCTGACCGAGCATAAACTTTGGTGAAGGACATCAAGAAGTTTGTGAATCTTCTCATTTGGTTCTTTAAGGTCATCTTGTCCAATATCTTTCTCCTTTCTTTTGTGTTTTTGGTTTTCTTTCTCTTGTTTGATAGCAAGAGGGTGTGTTGTTTGTTTGAAATCTGCTCATACTTGTCCGAATCTCCTTGATCTGAAAGGGTAGTTAGCAGGAGAAGTCTTTGCATTGAATTAATCATCATTCACATAAAAATGAAAAAAGATACATTTTAGTGATTGGTTTGCATATTAGAAGGCGTTTTTGAAAATGTTTTAGCATTGCATTAGATTCGATTGAGAACCAATTGATAGAGGACATTTCATATTAGTGTTTGAAAGTGAAAACGACTCTTTCTCTTTCCCTTAAATAAGCGTTCATTGAAAATAAATGATTTCTTATCATATTTCATGCATATTTTTGGGAATTGATTCCTCATTCCATCAGTTTCACTTTCGTGCACCCTTTGAGTAAAGAACAACTATAAAACGAACGCTAATTAAAAATTATCTAGAACATTTTTGTTTTTTAGGATCTTCCACCAACAGTAGACTAGGGTTAGCACTTTGGATTAGGATATGAGTACAACTCTCCAAATTTTTCAAAACAAACATTAGCATCCTGAGTTAGGGAGAGTCAAATCCAATTGTCGTATTGGTTTTCTAGGATCCCCCTCTCACACAGGGGTTACGCACAAGGTCGCATTCGGGCGAATTATGGAGATTATCCCTCCGTGGTTCAAGTGTTTGTAGTGGTTGAATCGTATATTGGGGGTCACTTGGAGGTATACCCATGATTATGTGTGGGAGCCTCTCGGGTCGATTTCGGACTTGTTATCCTACCCATACGTTTCGGATCGGACTGTCGACTGTACCCGCCCAGGGACTCACTACGAATTGATGTCTTTAGTTGCCATAATATTTAGGTACTTACACAAGGTGACGGTGAAGGGAAGTCTCACTGTACCTGGAACAGACATTGGTCAAACTCACTCGGGCTCCTTAGAGGGTGAATCCACAATTACTCTGTGGAAGCTTGCACCAAGGTGAAAGTCCGTTAAGCAGGTCGCCATTGTAACTGTTCCACCATATCCTAGCCCCTTCTCGACTTGATCACGCGACGTTGGATTTCATCACCAACTATTACGGTCATTGAGAGAAGTTTTTTCTGCTTGGTTAATTCCTAGATTTTATTAGTGCATGATGTTTATTTTTGTTAGTTGGCACTAGATTTTCAGTGTGTTCTGTTTTTCTCCAAAATTGAGCCCGTAGACGATAAAGGTCTTCGCCGATCACGTAGGATGCAAGGGTTGCCTCCGGAAGGCTATCAACCCTTACCTCCTAACCCTCTAGAAGAAAACTACTGTAGAGAGGTAGAAAATCAATCTGACGCTGGAAGTGCTATTACTCCTCCGTTAGATAACTTAGAAGGATCCTTGGTCATGGTTGAAAATCCCACTACATCTGTGTCGGTAACTCCTCTCGAACCACTTTTGGTTCGTTTAGAATCCCTTGGGAACGTCATAGATGAAGAGATCCCATGATTACTGGAGAGGATCTTTACCGAAACATATATGGGATCCACAGAACCAATATTTGGTGATGAGTATAGGACTCATGTTCATCCTAGCACCGTGGTAGAAACCAATCCCACACCTGCTTGTTCTGTATGGAGGACTTCATCAGGATGCAATCTCTACGAACATTTTGAATCCTTTCGACAACCCTTTCAACCTCATGACCCTCCTAGTGAAACAGGACCATCCGGTCAAACCATGAATCACCCAGTCGATCAGGTTATTCACCCTACTGCTACACCAACACAAGTCCATCCTAATGATGGACTCATCACCTCTATTCATCCCCAAAGCACTTCAATATCTACCCACGTTTCTACAAGCTTTTACTCTACAGCTCCACATGATCCTACTGGGACATCTTCTCACCCGAGAACGTAGACCCCTGTTGGCCAAACACAACCGGTTGGAGGGAAACCACCATCCAACGAACCTTTCCCTCCTGGAGGACTACCTTTCCATGGTGAGCCTACCCCTCCCGGGGGACAACCCACTTTTCATACTCCTCCTGGAGGGCAACCTCCGTTTTCCAGTCACACCCCGGTCGTAAATCCACCACTGGCAGGGAGGAAACCCTCGTTTGCTGGAAACCATTCACAATCCTAGGGAGTATCTTCAAGAGGCATTTTTACCCAACCCCATGTTGGGGGGAACTTGTATAATAACCCACTAGGAGGAGTATCCAATCCTGTCCCTTCCGGAACATCATATGGGCAATCTTATCCGGGTGGCATCCAAAACACCGCCTGGAGTTCTCCGAGACCACAGTCTTATCCTCCTCATGGGCCTCATGTGTATCCGCCTCCGGGATCTACTCCTTACCATTCTCAAGGGAAAAATATTTATCCTCCTCATGGGAAAATAAATCACCTGGCCTATAATATTCAGAACCCACCAGGTTATGCCAATGTTTCTCATGCACCATCAAATCCTTCTTATCCAGGCTAGCAACAACTGTATGTAGGAGGACCTACTGGTTACAACTATCCACCTAACCCAGTCTATGGTCCTACTGGTGTTCCTATGCTGCACCAGTATCATTCGAAAATTAACCGACAACTACCTTTCCTTGCGACTCTAGATCTCCCAAACTTGTCTCGGTTAACTAATGATCCTATTTCTCATTCACTGGTTTGGCCAGTCATTCCAGCTAAACTTCCTTCTGATATTTCAAAATTTGACAAAAACCCTGGCGAAGATTGGAACAACCATGTGATGAATTTCCATTTGTGGTGTTCATCAAACTCCCTCATGGATGATTCTATACGTTTGCATCTTTTCCAACGAACACTTATCGGTTCAGCAACAAAGTGGTATATTGAGCTACCACGCGCTTCTTTTCATGATTTCAATTCCCTTGCCATGTCTTTCCTCACGCACTTTCAACTGCCTATTCTCTACGAGACGGGTACTGAACTCTTGACCTCCCTTCGTCAAACTAACTCTGTGCATATCTCTGACCATATTCATAAGTGGCGATGACGATGAAGGATGATCAAGGCAGTCATTCCTGACATACTATTGGCGGGCTAGTTTACTAAATCACGGTTACCCTCGATCGCTCGCAATGTCGCTATGGGTGGTGCGGTCACAGAGGAACAAGCCATCGCTCAAGCTCAGTACTTAGATTTGGTTTATTCCCAGTTTGGTACTTTGTATGATTTGCTTCCGAATGTTGCTCGCGCTAATACCGATCCTTCTAAGCCATCATCCTCATCTCATGCGGATGGTGTTATTGGTTTCATCAAAACTCAATCTTTTTCCAAATTGACTACACCCTCCTCTACCTCCCCCAAACTCAGATCTCTGAGGTGAATGCAGTTCAATCTGCCCCTTCACAACAATCCGGAGGTAAGAAGAAGACAAAGAATAAATAAAAAAATAATAATGACCAAACAAAAAATCAAGCTCAACCACCTGCTACCGAAAAGAAAACACAACGAAAACTAAAATTCTCGTGAATCATTTGTGGTGATGATCACTAAACTCGAGATTGTCCACTTCACAATGAAGTGGCCAAAATTTTCCAAGGAAAGTCACAACCCGCTGTGCTTACTCAACCTTTTCCACAGCATAAATCCATGGTTGCTCAAACCCCCTCTCCTGGGGGTAGTTCTAGTGGTCCTAATGATGAGGCCTCGTCGAGTGCACATATTTATATGTTTAATGGGATCAATTTGACCACTCGCTCTAAGAAATACGACACACCAGGTAACCTTGACAAAGGAAAAGACACTAATGATACCGGTACTTTACCGGATCCATCATCGTCCTCCGTTAGTCTGCCATCGATTAATCCTCCGTCTGGACCACTTCAGATTGAGAAACCCATGTTTGACTCTATCTTACGCCCTCCTAAGATCAATATCTGCAAAGCTACCTTTAATCCTAGTTCACGTGCCACCCAGAACTACAACATCATTGAATATTTGGCTCAAGCACCATGCGCTATGTTTGCGTTAGAAGTTCTACAGCACTGCCCCAGTCAACGTAGAACACTCTTGGCTGCTCTTAGCGTTGTTGATCCTGAGTCATCCAACCATATCATGTTTAACATGGATAATTATGCGTCTCGACTCTCCCACCAACTTGCTTTCCAATTTGATGTTGTTGTTCACAATCAACAAATCCATTGAACTATTCTGGATGAGGGAGCCTCAACTTGTGTCATGTCTTTAGCATGTTGGAAAGGTTTAAAATCACCAGCACTCAACAAATCCCCAACGATGTTACGCACCTTTGATGGGTGAGGTTTTCATCCCCATGGGATTTTATAGTCCCTTCCAATCCAATTGGGTGGAAAAACTGTTACTGTTGATGTCGGGGTGGTCAATGCTCCCCTCGATTACAACTTGTTACTTGGAAGAAGTTGGTTTTATGCTATGATTGTCATTGCCTTGTTAGTTTTCCGATGTGTCCAATTTCCTCATCAGGGAAAAATTGTCACTGTTGATCAGTTGGATTTTTGCACATCCGATGCTCCCGTTCCCGCTACCAACAATATTCCTTTCTTGGGAGACCACAAGATCACGTATGAGAGCATTGGTGTTGGCTTACTGAAAGATTCTAGCCTCATGGGTACTTTCCCTACACCACTTCCTCCGACTACACATCATATTGCCACCGTCGATATGATTTCGACTGTGGCTTATCAATCTTTGGACTCATCTGACCCTCGGATTGGACCTTGTCCGTTGGAATTCAATGCACTAAGTGACACCGTGACACTTAGTCTAGCCGAAACATCATACATTTCTATCCCATCTTCTTCTCCCTCGTCGAATGACAAACATCTATTGGCGCCTAACGTTTCCTCGATGCAATCATGGTTGAGTTCCTTGTCATCTGCAATCGACTGCATTTCCCCAATTTTTCCTTTTGATGAATCTCTTCCGGAAATGCTTCGTATAGACAAGTTTCCTTGGGATCATAACCGTCACCGATCCTCTTTTCTTCCCCCTCATGAAGAAATTCGGGAATATATACACTCTATCTCCTCTCTTGGTGTTAATTTTTCATCATCTCCCATGATTTCAAATTCCGACGATTTGGATCCGGTAGTGGACATGGTGATTTCTTCGCTAGGAGTATTGGAGCTTGATCTCCTTACTCCTATCACGAACCTCGACATGTGGTCCTTCTCGAGTGATTCTCTTCCATGCAACAAAGATCTTCTGGAGGCCATGACTGAGTTTTGTCCTTTGACATGGTATCCTTCCAAAGCGTTATCCTCTCGGAAGCCATGATCAGGAGGAAACCACGAGCATAGTTTCTCTTCTCTGTGGCAAGCTCGTTAAAAAATGAAACAGAGGCCTTGAGCATAGTTCTTTTCCTGTGTCAAGCTTGTCGAGCTGCAGATATACCATGTAAATCAACATTTAATTGTCAACCCGGGAAGGTAGACTTAGAGGAACCAACACAGGAAATGCAGGGCTGAAGAGGGGGTTTAAAGGATTCCAAGCTACTCTCTGAACTGCTAAAAGAAACTCACTGGAAAGAGCTACTGTACCCTACTCTGTTCTGTCGGTACTCGGTACTACTCTGTACTAACCGGTACTGTTCTGTATATGCATGTAAAAGATAAACTGAAAACAGCTAAGTTCTTGCTACTTATCACTCCACACCACTCAACAACCTTCTATGAAACTCTCTATTGTAGTCAAATAAAACTTCTCTATCTCATGAGATATTGAAACTAGTTCCTGAATGTTAAGCGGTCTGAATGTGAAAACTGAAGAAATGAAATCAATGGCTGAAAAGATAATGCTAAACCCTCTGTTGCAATCAAATGGAATGCTATTTCTATTCTATGAAATCAAAGAGAAATCTGGCAACGTAAAGTGAAATCAAATCTTTGCTGAGAAATTATATTCAAATCTGAAGGTAGAGTCTACTGTAAATGCAATGTGTCAGCTCTGTTTCCAGCGAAGGGGGCCCTGCCTTCTCTGTCAACAGTCTATTCTCTAAATCAACACATACGGGCAAATAAATAACTCACAGTTAAAAGGGCAAGAACAAAAATCAGATTACTGGAACTCTCACTATTTTATTGAAAGATGAAAACATTACAATGCTTGGAGATTTCCATTCCTCTATTCTATTCTTCTCTCTACTCTAT
>JASDQU010585765.1:25689-37490 GCA_032191745.1 Picea mariana | reverse complement strand
ATAGTTGAATTCTTCGTTCATTTGTGGCTTTGGAAGCACTTCATGGTTTCTGTATATAATGGAACATATATGTGTAACAGAGTATGAATAGCACAGAAAGAATGCCATTTGCTTAACAAAAGTCTTCAGGAGAGTGAACAATGTCTTCAAGAACCAGCAAGAAAATGTTATAAATCCGGAGCCCAACAAAGCTCGTTAAAAATGAAACAGTCACATCTCTTGAACCTTCTTTTCATCCACCCTTCTCCTTTTTCTCATCTACTAGAGAAATTGGTGACGACCTCAGAGCCGGTGAATGAATTGAAGCTTGGAGGGCATGTCTCCAGCCTTTGATGATCTTTCTAGAGTTAAGCCACTAGCTTTCAAGCTGGGGGCATACCAAGATTAGTCTTTGTTCTTTCTCGTGCTCGTAAATACATGAGAATGCATCCGGGTAGACTTTTATCTCTTTATCAGACCTGTATGGATACACGAAAAAGGAACCCCCTGGAGTCTCCTTTAAGCTCTTTTCAGACTCTCTAAACATGACAAGATTGTCGAGTGATCTTGCTTCCTTTTCCACTCATTAAACAGTTTGAAAGGGTGTATTTCGAGTGATAATTTATCTCTTTTTCGGCCTCGTGACACTAACATTAAAAAAAAGGACAACATTGGAGTCATCTTTAAGTTCTTTTCAGACTCTCTAAACATGAAAAGATTACCGAGCGACCTTGTTCTTTTCACGCTCGTTAAAGTATTTGAAGAAAACGTCTTTTGAGCTATAGTTTATCACTTTTTCGGTCTCATCAGACTACTTTATGAAAGAGGAACTGAGAGAGTTCTCTTTTAAGTGTTTTTCTAGACTCTATAATAATGAAAAACCTTTGAGTTTTCTATCTTTGGACTCGTTAAACAAACATCGACAGGCCCATACTGGATCGAACCCTTACTTATTCCAGTTCATTAAACAAAGGAAGAGGGACTTACCAAAGGTAAGTTATATCGAGCATGTGTTATCCTCCTCGAGCTCATTAAATTAAAAAGAGGTACTCATCTAGCTGGATGGGGGGAAAATTGAAAGAAGCAAGCCAAGCAGTTTTTGAGAACATTACCAAGTAACTCTTAGAGTCACCCTTGAACATGACACTTTGTCTCTGCGCACATATTAATCCACTAAACCTCTGCACTGAGCCAATCCTTTGAGTTTCTGTCACTCCTTTGGGTCACCCGACGTAAGTCACAGTATCCACTGCATCATCAAGTTTTGTTCCATGTCATGTTTCTGTTGTTGTGCCTCAGTGTTCAAGGGAAGTATCCACCTCGAGAGTCATCCATCACAAATATCTTGTCTCAATACCCGTGTTAGTCCATGTTCATTTGATCTACCAAATTACATCTTTGTGTCTATTTCGTGTCGTTGATGGGGGATACATCAAGGCCCTCCTTTGACGAGTCTATTCCTGTCAACTTCAACACATTATCTAGGAACTAGACTTAGAAACCAATTAGTACTTTGGGACCTGCATGCCTCAATGGCAGGCCTCCTCACGTTCAACAGTGGGTTTACATCATTGATCTCTAATCGGACGATTCCACGGATGTTCGACTTTAGCTCATCCATTCACATTCATTGGAATGTACTAGAGTACCAATTGGGAATCATTGACATTAATGGTGATCTCCCTCACGCTCGTTAACGGTTTACATCATTGACTGGTAATCAAGTGGTTTCTGCCATGTTTTACATCAAGACATCTATTCACATGGTTAGATTTGTACTACATTGGGATCGGTAAGAAGACCCTAGGTTGAGTGATCACTCTGATATGTACTTTGCCCAGGTTGCAACGAAATTTCTCTTAAACAATGACCCATATACTGTCACATAGATCCACTTTGTATTGGTCATGGCTATGTCTTGTCATCTCATAGATCCACTGTGTATTCTTTGTGGCTACGATCAGTTCAGGTCATAACAGTATAGATCCACATTGTATCCTCGGTGGCTATACCTTTTATCAATACAATTATGGATCTGCAGTGTATTTTATGGCGGCCATATCTTGCAAGTCTTGATCACTCAAGCATAGGTATGCCTGCCTTGGGTTTGAAACATGTCATAATATTTGTTGGATGTTTATGTGCAACTTCTGTCAGGTTCTCTGCGTCTATACCCTTGCTTGAAAGTCTACAAAGCATTTCAGTTATCAGTTCCTATCTTCTAACTTCATACTTTGGGGGGCAATCTATTACACATCGAAATTACTCACTTCGATAGTGTCACAAGTGTCATCATTACAAGTGTCACAAGTGTCTCATTTTGCTCACAAGTGTCACAAGTGTCAAGGAAAGCATACTGCCATGATGTCTATGTCATGCCTATAACGACATGAGAAGGACACTTGACACACATCAAACACTTGATTTTGAAGAGGAGGAATGGTTAACTGGGCTTATAAACCTCTTTCCATCTGAAAGAACCCAAAAAATTGAGTTTTTGGAGGAGAGCGCTCCCCTATACCTCTCTCAGGAGTGTTGGCACTTCCCTATACACTATATGGGAGTGTTATAACACTACCTCTTCCCTTTTGGATGAGTGCTACTGCTTTTGGGAGTGCTGGCGCCCCCCTAAACCTTTCTAGGGAGCGTTATAACGCTCTGACACTCCTTTTGAGGGAACGCTACCTATTCTGGGCAGAAATTGGTTTGTTGAGAAGAATGGGGGAAATATATTTTCAATCTTGGAAGGCAGTTGGATTCGAATCCCTAGTCCAGCCATGATCTTAGGGAAGATCCCTAACTCAAGGAGGAAAATCCTCAACTCACCCCAATGATATCTCAAGTGGTTGAGCCTCTCCAAGGCTATATAAGCAAGATTTCTCATGGTGAAAGGGGGAGCTGGATGAAGAATGATACCAAACTTATGATATCATAAGTGATATTTGGAGAAGGGATGAGAAGCATGAAACCTATGACCTCATAGGAAACACACAGTGAAGTGGAGGCTAATTAGCGAAGCTATCGTCATTCCAATCGTGGAGATTTTGAGCAAGGGTTAGGCAAGGAGAACTTGACGAAACTGCTACATTCCATCTATGGTTGTAAGTAATGTTTTGTCCTCATTAATGTAATATGCTTGGCCTGTTTCTTTCTAATTTGTGTTTGACATTACATGAATTTGTCTCTAAGTAGATAGGTCTTCTTCGAACTAATATCAATAGAATAGGAAGTGGTTGTACTTTGTTTGTCTACAGGGCTTATCGAGGAGCTCAAGATTAGAGTTCAACTCGGAGCATGCAAGGACAAACACTGGTAAAAGGTACGTCTTTCCTCCTTCCTCTTCAGGCATTAGTTTTTGTAGGTCTAAAAGGAATTCAATGACCATGATAAGCACTTTATGTCTTAGAGTTAAGAGTCTATCTCTTTGAGGAGATCTACCTATCCGCAGGAAGATTTTCCTTCAACAGTCTAAGCTACCCGTCTTGAACCTACGATTGATAACCCCAAGCATGTATGTCAGACGCATTGAATGTTGTAGAAAGAGTTGTTGAGGAAGTTTTGATCGACCTGATGACTGAAAGAGTCATGTAGGAGAGAGGATTATCCAATGGTGTACAAGAATCATCCACGAGAGGTATTCCAGCCTCTCCATCACATGCTCAATCCAGACCATCCCAACCATCAGATGAGAAGCGAACTAAGCACATGGATGATCTCGCGAATGCTAAGTTGATTCCGAGCATATTACCTCCTTATATACCACCTTTGTGCAGTGTTGTAAACCACAACAGAGTACCTAGAGATTTTGAGTACGCCTTGGTCACTGCGTACCTCTCAAATGGGATACGTGCAGTTTGCACAGACCAAGATAAGATTGCAGCGTTGAAGTTTAGCGAATTCAACCTTGGTGACTGGAAATTTTACAACATGCTCGCCCCACATAAGTACCTGACCTAAACAAAGGGAAAGAATTCAAAGATCGTCCCTCAGTCATGGACCCATAACCTCGCACAGTCCACCCTACAGAACATTATGAAGATTCCACACTTCGGACGACACGAGGAGGTGAATGCATGTGTCAAATTGTTGTTGTCTTGTTACCATGGAGGTTATCTATGGTTAAACTGTTGCATAACAGTGGATCCGACATTGATAAATTGGATCACTAGGATTACTATGCAAGGACCCGACCCATAGGATTTCTATCCTGTAAAAGCCATGGACCGCGCTCTTTCTCAAAGGATCAAGGACACTTATGGAGATGTCAAGAAAGGAATGCGAGGCTACAAGGTAGCTTCTATCCAGAGTGGCGCAGTGCACCTCGCCTGTCAGATGTTTGCAGGGAAGTTAGTACGCAAGAAACGACCCACCCAAGTGACTAGTTTTGTAGTCGATCTCATAGGGAAGTGCACGGTGGGAATAGAAATGAATTGGGCGCATTACCTAGTGAACCAATTAGAACTTGACTGTAGAGAAGCCCAAGATCAAGGGTACAAATTCCACTTCAGTTGGATATTGATCCTGATCGCTTTCATCCCCTAGGAGATGCTGGAAGGTGCGACCTTCCCAGACATCGAGCCCTTTGAACCATTGGCTGCAAAGTTTAGCACAGTGTGGTATTCAAGAAACATGAATAAAAGGTGGCAGTCCAATGTTGTATTTCACGCATACTACAACCAGTTGAAGGTATCCATACAGTCCGCACCTTGCATAACTCTGAATACTTTACACAGGTTCATGCCTTTGATGAAGTTCAGTGCAGATTGCCATTTCATCTATATCATAGGGCGTGTTGATGAGCACAAGAAACAACTTCAGTCCTACTAAAAGCTAATGGAGGAGGACTTGGAGGATATCACCAAGGACTGGTCGACAGACCTCCTCATTCTAGCAGACCCTATGGAGATATCCAATATAGACAGTCCAAAAACTGTGCAGGATACACCTAGGCCGAGAAAGACAAAGAAGACTAAAGAGGTCTATGATTTAGACAACGCATCCATGAAGACCACTTCCATATCACCTGAGCAAGGAGGTGATGATGCAGAGTTGAATGACACGGAGGTTGAGAAACAACNAGACAACGCATCCATGAAGACCACTTCCATATCACCTGAGAAAGGAGGTGATGATGCAGAGTTGAATGACACGGAGGTTGAGAAACAACAGGGTGGCGAGGTTTATCCCCTAAAAAAGAGGAAAGGTTCACCTCTGAAACCTTTCTCCCGGAAGAAATCAAAGGCCGCTATGACGAAGATGGAGACCGTCCTCACCTATGATGACTTCGACTTCCTCATAGCAACCCTGAATGATGCTTCGTTGGAGATAGAAGAGAAGCAAGAAGAAAATAATGAGGAGTTGTATGATTGAATCACAACTGAACTCTAAGGAGTACAGCAAGCCCTACAATCGAGCTGCGCAGTCTTCACTGCGCTCGGAAATCCAAAAGTGGGAGATGAGCCAGCTCAACTCCACCAAATAACTGACACAGTTGAAGATCGTCTTCGACGAGCATAAGAGGAAACAATGCAAGCCACCCAAGCTTTCATACAAGTACAGGGAGTACTTGTAGAACAACGTTGAGTTGTCAAATAGGAAAAGAGTGCTCTCCAAGCGAAGTTCGATGAAGAAAAGGCATAGCTACAGCAAGGCAAGGAACAGTTACTCGTCGAGAAACTCAAAGTGAAGGAAATGGTCAATAGAGCACTTCGCTCTGTGACTTTTGTAGAATTCAAGGAAGAGGATCAAGTCACAAAGAAAGTAGCACAAATTGAAGAAGTGATCCAACAGCTCCAACAATGCATAGAAGATTTAGAGTTGCGCACTATACTAGAGACTCCACAGGAGATAAGAGACCAACGAGAAGCCACTGCATGCATTGCAGTTGATAGACTGAAGGACCTTACCTTAGAATGCAAACAATTCATTGATCGTAGTGCCTAGACATATGAGAAACTTACTGAGAACCCAGAGTTGCAGGCACTGGAGTTGCAGCTCCAGGAAGCGAAGCAGCACACAGAAACACTACAGGTGCAACTGAAGTCTCTGTCAGTTGTGGAGAGAATGAAGAGATCTCAAGAGCAGTGAACTGCCCAACAACAAATCCATAATATCTAGAGCAGAGTTATGGAGATAACTCAGAAACTCCAACCGGTACAAGATAAGTCCTATCAGTTGTTTATAGAGGTAGAAGGCCAGGGAGAAGAACTGGAGCAGGTTAGCACCAGGGAAGAACAATGCCTGGAAGGACCTGTGAATGATGTAGTCATTCAAGAATTTTCTAAAAAAGAGCGCTTAGCACAACAGCAAGTCGAAGCAGTTTGAGCCAAGCTTGAAGCATTCAAAGCAGAACTTCCTACATCAGAGTGACTCGGGACAAGTCACAGGTGAGTGTTGGGGGCCTATTGGCCCTTGACTAGGTTTTGTTGATATCTGGTCAAGTTTGACCTATTTTTGGACTTTGACAGCCTGTTGAAGGAGGAGCGCAAGACGAAGCAAAGATCAAGGGATCTTGGCCCCTTTCTGGGTCCATTTTGGGATATGGGTACATGTGACGGGAATGGGATGTCGGCCCATGGGTTTACCCATGTTTAGGAATATTTTGTATGTATAAATAGATGTATAGGCAATGTAAAAGAGAGAGAAGAAAACGAAGGCATCTATGTGATATTAGTATGCAAGTAGGCTAAGTGCCAAGAGTTGGATTTGTGTAATCAGGAATTGTAAGGCTTTGGGCATACTGTGTGAGACTTGCAGATTTAAGTGCAAGTCATTGTAGCAAGATTGTGGAAGGCTTAGTGCTGGAATGCAAGGAGGAAGGATCTAGCGAGCTGCGCAGATCTTTTGTCCTGCGCGGAGTAAGGGTTTTGAGGCTTTGTTCTTATAACCGATTGACTGAAGACAATAAAGAAGAAGAGTTGGTGGATGTAGCCCCAGGGTGGGGGTGAACCACGTAAACACTGTGTTGTTATGTTTTGTGCTTGTCTTAATGTGTTTATGTCTCTCTTGTTAAGTGCTTTGATAAAGATAGATAAATCTGTTCATGCTTTGTGCTAATGATGTGTAAGAATGTTATATCCGAGCCACATGAAGATGCTTAGTGCTTAATCTGCTAAATATAACTTGCGTGTTCATGATAGAATGCTTAAATACCTCAGATCTGAGGGAATGATGCGATGCTCTGTTCTATCTGCATAGTAGTTGTTGGTTGAATATTGATGAACTATTGATGTTAAGTGCTCTGTTAAGTATTATAATCAAAGATTTGTGTCCCAGCTAAGGTTGAAGATACCTAAGTCTCGCAAGGACCCTTGCCTCTACCTCGGGTGAGACTTCATCTACTCATCAGGTGTTGCCGAAAGGGCCTGTAGTTATGGTTTTGTTGGTGCGTTGTTGTAGTGTTGAACCCTGGGTCTGCCCCTGTGCCAACATATGCCTACGTGCATTGTCGATTTCAGCAACTGATTGTAAAAATAATAACTTTAATGCAAATATTGGACGATCTAGAGTGAACTTCAAAAATGTTAAACTTGATGAAGTCCCCCATTTTGTAGTAGTTGAATATTTTTTCCCCCATATAAGTGTCTTCCCATCAAAATTTTTGAAACAAAATTGATGTTGGAAGCTATTATCATTAAGCTTCTCCATACATTTTTCTTCATGATGTGATCCCTGAACAAATCTTTGTATGTCAACAATTTCTTCTAATATATGAAAAGCATGCTCTTGAATGTATGCTTTCTTAATACATTCAATCAATGATGGTAGGCTTCCAATATTTTTCCTCTTCAATGTTACTGAAAAACGACTGAACATTTGATCAATATGATCATGAGAGTGTCCAACAAGAAGGAAACTAACTTTCACCTTTTGAAAGTTTCTCAGTTCAACAAGCATGCTTAGATATCCAAACACAATTTGATTTTATTTTCATGATTAGTGTTTTCCAACTCTAGATAGAGAACTTGAGAAAGATTTCCAGACTAGTGAGTGAGCACATGATGAAGTATGGTGATGATCAGATTTGCATCATTATGAATTTTGGAGCTATGAAGTAAACCCTTGGACACATTTTTCCATTGAAAACCATACAACGAACCAAGTGAAACTAAATGAAATTCTCTTTGTGTAAATTTTTTGGTGTATGGAAAAAATTTGGTAGAAGTGTTTTCTTTTGGTCCATGCCATCAATTATCATACCTAAATATTTGTTTGGAGCAACATAACACTTCTTCCGATGTTTGTACAACTTTTTCCTTTCACTTGATTGTTGATTTCGATGTTCTTGAAGTGCTTTGACTGTGGAATCTGCACATGACATAAAATGAAAAGATTGATCATATGTTTTCATAGTTGATAACTATCCAATTAAAAAAAAAATAGTAAATACATACCTCTTTTTGCCCCTTCATATTTATCTCTTATTGATTTAAGAGTAGCACATATATTGCAAATCCCCATCCTTGACTTTTTAGGAATACAAGCATTGTTGAATTGTTTCTTCCATATTCTTGTAAAATATGGATATGTAATAAAATTACCATTTTCTTCAACACCTTCAACATATCCTTTGTACAAGTTGTAGATTTCCCTGCTTGAGAAATTATCTGGAATATGTATTGTGTCTCTATCTAGCATACACTCTCCATGTTTGGAAAATAAGTCACACATCCATGACAATGTAGTGTTTGTCAATTTCCCACTATCTCATCCATGATGTACCTTTGAATGAAATGAAGGATATTTTTCCAACCTTGTCTGGATTCTTGATAGATGAAGATTACAAATTAAGGGAATTTTTTTGAAATCCTTTCTACAAAGTAAAATATTCCCAATGCGATAATCATATCTTGTCTTGGTGGATATCATACACCCCATCAAATATGAATTTTTCATGCTCTTATTCATTGACAAATGTGTCTTCCTTTTATTCAAGGAATACATGTAGTCCATGCTTTTCAAACAATTATTTTAACATTCACTTGAAATCAATTCATTTGTGGAAATTGATTTAGTGAGAAATTATTTCCTAGACCTTGTATAACTAGAATTATTTGGATTGATATGAAAAGGTCCTATTCCTGGTCCTAGACAAAATGTTTCTTTGCAATGTCTCCATTATTTCATCATCCTCACTAGAAGGATTTTCCTCATCACTAGAAGGAATATCAAGAAAAAATTTGTTAGGAGGTTGAACAAGAGAATGTCGAACACCTTGATTTGTTGCAGTTGAATGATTGAGAACATGATATTCATTCCTAGGTCCATCATCATCTTCAATGATAATATCTTTGATGAGAGGAATATCAAAATCACTAGAAAAATGATTACCATCCTCGCTAATGTCGTTGGATATTCCATGAAAATATTCACTTGAAGGAAAATCATCATCACACATAACACTGTCAATACCATTAAGATCCTCACTTAGAGAAAATTTTCCATCATCGTCATCGGTACCTTGAAAATACTCATTTGGAGGAAAATAATCATCAACATTGGCATAATCATCATCACTACTTTCAAAATATCCACTTGAGGGAAATTTTTCATCATCCTGCTTAGTTCCTTGAAAATATGCATCAGTATCTTGAAAATCCTCACTTGGAGGAAAATCATCATCATCAACATTGCTTCCTTTAAATTTCTCACTTGGGAAAGAGTAACCACCAATGGCATAATCATCTTCACTAATTTGAAAATCCCCACTTGAGGAAAATTCTTCATCATCCTCATTATTAGCCTGAAAAATCCTCACTTGGAGGAAAATCATCATCACCAACATTGTTTCCTTTAAATTCCCCATTCGGGAAAGACTGTCCACCATTTCCATAATCATCATCACTACTTTTAAAATCCCCACTTGGGGGGGATTCTTCATCATCCTCATATGTAACATCCTACTCTTGTGTGCACTGAGCATACTTATTCTTTGAGGAAACTTGCATGCAAGTGATCCAGTTCTTTATATGATTGGTTGTTGTGATTATGATTATGAGATATGTGGATTTGAAGATATGTTAATTTTGTTGTATTTATATCGACAGGTGCTATTGACTATGTTCTCCTAAGTGTGCAGGACTTTGGACATTGAGGATGTCGAGGCATCAATGAAAATCCTTGGACTTTGGATCGAGTCAGGGAGTGGATTGTTAGGGTTTGAATTTTTTTGATGTGACATATGTACATATGATTAGATATTATGATGTTGATTGTTATTGCTGACATGATTTGTTGATGGATGCAGGTTGACGATATCTTTCCGAACAAACTCACATTTGGAGTAAAGGGGTAACGTGTTAAGCCCTAATATTGGCTCATTACCCCTTAATTGGGGCATATTATATTAGTAATGTTATTTTATTTATGTCAGCTTTAAGCCATTAGTTGTAATTATACCTCCTAGTCTCCTATATATACCAAGGAGACATTTTCATTTTGAATCATCTTGTACTTGAACATTTAAGTGAGGTAAAAGAAGGTTGCCCCCTCGAAGAGACTTATTATCTGAAATTATCTCTTTTTCAAGGCGTTGAGTACTTTTTCTGAGGTTTTTCTATGCTATATTGATATTTGGTTCTTAACATAAGGTATTAGAGCTCAAGGTCTTGGGGTTTCGCTGCTACATCTGAGACACCTTGGAATTTTTGCTATACATTTTTTTCTACAACGTTTCAGAAGGAACGGATTGGAGTATATTTAGTAGACAGATCAAGGTACATTGGGTTCAAAATTTAGCTCCTGAGGCCTTATACTTTTGGAGATAAAGCCTGTACAATATAGGGTTCTGGAATCATCCTAAACTGAGTCATTGTAGAATTTTCGCTATAAAAACTTTTTTGTAACATTTCAGACCTTGAAATATAGAGGATATTCATAGAAATTAGTAAGGTATCTGTGGTAAAAATTTCATCTTCTGGGTCATCTTAAATTTGTAGATACACCCTGTGTAAGATAGGGTATCTGACTAGTCCTATTGACTAGTCTCAAGAATATTTTCTACGTAAAAAAACCATAACTTCTTCCTAGAGTATCCAAATTGAGTGGGATTGGTTTCATTGGATCTTCGACAGTGTTTTGTATTTATGGTGCAAGTTTCAGAATTTTATATCAATTATTTTGTGTGGGGCATGCTATACAAGTGAGATCTCCTGGAAAGGCCAAAAATTGTCAAGTTGTGGGGAAGTTACCGTAAATTCCACTTGGCACATCCAATTTTGATCAGACCTGTGGCATTGCAGAGAAGAAATATTAGAGAAATACATAAAAGAAAGTTTCATACCCAGAAGGGACGAAACTTGGGAGATACAACAGAAGAAAGATTGTCTATCAAAACCACCTCAAAATCAAGGTTCAAAAGTGATACTTGGCCAACATGCCACCCAAAAAGGGAACTTCTACACCAAATAAGCCTCCAGACAATCCTACTTGGACTCTTGATGAAGGTGAATAAATGCGTAGGGACATAAATGATTTACAAAATAAGATAGTAACAAAAGATGAACTACAAGAGATGATGGAGGGTTTAAAAGGGGATATCATGGAAGTATTGAAAAAGTTCGTAATAGAGAAGACACCTGAAAGTGAAAATGCATCCCATCAAATTCATGATGAGGACACAAGGAAGGTGAATCAAGAATGGAGAAAATCCAACTTTGGTTTGAAGACCAACCACGTTCCTAAGATTGATATGAGGAAGTTTGATGGCAAGGACCCAATCACATGGATACTTCAGATGGAGCAATTATTTGATCTCCATAATGTGCCACATACACAAAAGGTATGAATTGCTTCTTTATATTTAGAACCTAATCAATTTGTAT
>JASDQU010585765.1:3622-18292 GCA_032191745.1 Picea mariana | reverse complement strand
AGTTGTAATTATACCTCCTAGTCTCCTATATATACCAAGGAGACATTTTCATTTTGAATCATCTTGTACTTGAACATTTAAGTGGGGTAAAAGGAGGATGCCCCCTCGAAGAGGCTTATTATCTGAAATTATCTCTTTTTCAAGGTGTTGAGTACTTTTTCTATGCTATATTGAACCAGGGATTTTACCTGAGGTTCATCTCTTCCTTGCAGCCACAGAAGAGCATGTGCAAGGGATGCAAGCTTTATGTGGTCCTTGCGTTAAATTAAAAGGGCATGGTTGAAGGACTAGAAAACCTTCAGGTAGTATGAGAATTTGTGGATGTCTTCCCAGAGGAGTTACCAGGGTTGTTGCCTGAGAGGGAATTGGAATTTACCATAGACCTAAAACCGGGGATTGAACCGATAGTAAGAATGCCTTATCGGATGTTGACCCCAGAGTTGTAGGAGTTGAAAATGCAACTGGAGGAGTTGTTGGACCTAGGAATTATACGTCCAAGTGTGTCACTGTGGGGTGAACCTGTTATATTCATACGGAAGAAGGATGGGTAATGGAGACTCTGCATTGACTATCGTCAATTGAAAAAGGCAACGATCAAGAATTAGTATCTGTTGCCAAGGATTGATGATCTGTTTGATCAGATGAAGGGTGCGACAGTGTTTTCAAAAATTGACTTGGGATCAGGGTATCACCGGTTAGGAATCAAGGAGGAAGACATACCTAAGACCGCCTTTAGGACAAGGTTTGGACATTATGATTTTATTGTTTTACTGTTTGGACTGACAAACGCCCCAGGGGTATTTATGAGTTTGATGAACGGGGTGTTCCGTGAATACTTGGACAATTTCGTCCAAGTATTCATTGAAGATATTTTGATTTAATCTCAGATGATAGAGGAGCATGAAGATCACTTGCGCATGGTATTATAGTATCTACGAGAGAAAACATTGTATGGAAAATTTTCTAAATGCTCGTTTTTTCAATCGAAGATTCACTACTTAGGGCATCTCATCTCCGGTGAAGGTATCGTTGTGGATCCAAAAAAGGTCAAGGCTATTATGTAATGGTCTGCACCGATGAATGTCCCTGAAGTGCATAGCTTCATGGGCTTAGAGGGATACTATCAACAGTTCGTCGAGGGTTTTTCGAAGATAGAAAATCCAATCACAGAATTGTAGAAGAAGAATAAGAAGTTTGTTTGGACCAAGAAATGCACAGAGGTATTTCGGAGGCTCAAGGAGTTGTTGATGACAACACTAATACTAAAGGTCCCTAACATGGACACGAACTTCTTGATATGCACTAATGCATCCAAGGAAGGCTTAGGCATAGTCTTGATGCAAGACAGTCGAGTGATCGCTTACATATCGAGAAAGTTGAGAAGGCATGAGGAGAACTATGCAACGTATGATTTGGAGTTGTTAGCCATTATTTATGCCTTGAGAGTTTGGAGAAACTACCTTATTGAAAGGAAATTCGAACTAAAAATGAACCATTGTGGACTACAACACATCTTTACGCAAAGCGACTTGAACGCCCGACAACGACATTGGTCGGAATTTCTTAGTGAGTATGATTTCGAGATTACTTACATAAAAGGAACAGTGAATAGAGTGGCTAATGCATTGAGTCGGAGACCACACATATTTTCAGTGATGCCTCTTCAGACGAATCTATGTGAAATGATTCTAACTTTACAATGCGACGATGAGTGGTACAAAGAGGTCAAGGATTTTATCAGAAAAAACACAATGATGGTACAAACATTTGAGGGATTTATTGTGGAAAACGACGGATTATTGAGATTTAAAAACCAAATTTATGTACCGCCCAATGACTAGTTGAGGAGTTTGATGGCAGAGGAGAATCATGGGTCACAGCTAGCTTGTGTAAATTTACGCTGCCGAAATTTTATCTTGACTGAATTTTCTCTTGTGGGAGTTGGGATACCTAGCTCAGGTGACGAGTGGTAGCTCGACCTTGCGAGGAAAGATGGGAAGCAAGCATTCTCCGATATTGTGTTCATGGCCCCTTTGCAGCTCGGGGGGCTCAAGGGGAAGAAGAGTACCCCTAGAATTGGTTGGGAGGTACCGGTGAGGTCTCATTGGTCGGCAAGTCGGAGTTGGACTGAGCGCAAGCGCGGGACAGTCACTTCTGGTTCTTCGCATTTGGCTACAGTACGCATGTGCATAATTTGTATTGAATAGTAGCTAAATTTCGTGTTCATGCATTTATTTAATGTCGAAATCTCACTTGCGTAGATGTTTTTAAAAGAAAAAGACTTGTTTGGTTTATGCATATGAAATTTTATCTAGGCGATAGTGCGTCGTGTGAAATTGTAAAAAGGTAACTAAATTTCTGTTTCTGAGCTTTTTTTGTTGAAACTGGTGTTAAACTTGTGCGCTTTGTATGTTGAAACTTGTCTTAAACTCGTGGTGCCTTGGGAGAGAATTGATGTCTTGTGTTTGGTGCTTGATGTTCTTGGATTTCAGCATGTTTGACCCAAATCCTCAAGCACGATATGTTGGGCCAGACTTTGCTTTAAGATTTGTGCAAAATGTCGAGATCTCCTCTGTGCATCTGTGTTTTAATTGTTGCATTTTTACCACTCTGTGGATGAATGTGTTTTGTATTATTACTGTGTTTTCATTTGTAATTTCTGGTTCTGGTTGGGTTTATTACTATGTTTTGTATTAATACTTGGCATGACTACATTCTTTTTCTCTCAGAGCCAATAGCGTTAATTCACAATGTACAAACTACAAATAAAATAATAATTGAATTTCATTAAAGTTGTTTTGAGAATTAAAATTAATGGCCCAATGTCTTTTATTCTATTTAACGGAGTTTACATTGGATCAGAGGTAAAGTGAATATTTGAGATATTTTTTATACGTTAGATTAGGAGATTTGTCCATATCATGAATTCAATTGAGAGTTATATAAAAGATAAATTTTTGTGGTTTGCAAGACAGTGTCCCCACCTTCAGGTCTTACCCTATTGGTATAAGGGACGTTATAAGCTATATAAAACATCGCTATAACAAACCTCCCATATACATCATCGAGAGTGGTACGTCATCGTTAATATTCATTAATAAAACTGTCAGTAGTTTATTTTGAGAGTTGGAGTCCCGCCTAGATAAATATCTAGATCCCACGTTAGTAGAAGGGTCTCTGATTGGATTTTAAGCTTCAGATCCACCACCACCAAAGGCACATAGAACAACAGTGGGAAAGGTAGGGGTAGGAGCAAATATATAGATAGACGCACCCCTCAGTGCCCTTCCTCTGCAATTTGTGAGTGTTTTTCTTGCTTAGCGGGTGTATCTCTTGGCGTATTAAATTCCAGATCACAATTTGGGTGGAACGTTGTTGATATTCCCTTGATTTTGATTCCTTTGTGTGTTTCTCCTTCTTAATGAATCCGCATGCTCATGTTTGTAATTTTTATTTATGGAAAATTTTCATTTCTGTAATTTTTATCATGTGTGTAATTTTTATTTCTAGAATTTTTTTGTTTTAAAATAGTGGTTAAGTAAGTGGAGGGCATGGTGTTCATATGATGTCCTCATTGAAATTGTTTCTGCCCTCTGCGCCTTTTCCCACCTATAATTAACTTTACCTACCTTTAATCGACCTATGAAAATTCCAACGGCTCCCTCCCTATTGAATTTTGTTTTCAGCTGTCACCAAATTAATTACTTTTAACCCATTTACTCAAGGTTCCCTTTTTACGATGATGATGGTTGAAAAGAAGATCTCTTCCCAAGATGTGGAATGTATTCGCTGGTAGAAATTTGTTTGCCTTTTTAAGTTATAATTGTTTTAGAACAAGAATAAATTTAAGAATCGGTGATATGGTTGCATGATATAGTCTCTTTTACTAGTTTATAATTAATTTAGTACAGAGAATTAATTGAGAACCGGGGATTGGATGCATGTTATAATTGTCCTTCAATAGTTTTTAATTATTCTAGAACAATGTATTGATTAAGAATGGGTGGAATGGAAACCTGTTATAATTTTGTTTTATTTGTTTTATTTGTTTTAATTGTTAGAACATCACGTTCTTTTAAGAACATGTACATGACAATACGATTATCATTTCCTTTAATGTTTTTATTTTTTTTATTGGTGATAAGGTCACTAATTTGAAAACATAGGGATGGCAATAGAGATTAATGGTTTACTTTTATTGAGGTTACTTTTATTAATGTTATCGCATATTTACTTTTGTTAATAGCTATGCATATTTACTTTTATTAATGTGTCATCGTAGGAATAGTTCACTCATTTTGCACTTAGTCATAATGGTTTAACAACTAAATGGTTTATGGTTTATCTGTGTAGTAGTTTAATGTCTTTGTGCAAGTTTAATGGTTAATGGTTTAATAGCTAATTAGCTAATTTTATTAATAGTTTAACAATTAATTGGTTACTATGTACTTGTGCGATTAAATGGTTACATGAGCTTACATTAGATGGTTACTATGTGCCTTGTGCTTTAAGTTGAATTGTAAATGGTGGTTGGTCATAGTTGTTATACCACATATGACTGCCTTGTAGGAAAACAAGAAATCCTTCGGTTAGTTGCGCAATTTAAATATTGAATGATGTCACCTTGCATCTTGTTGACTTGTTGATTGGGTGCTTGGGTATAGTCTTTGTGTATTATTGACAGTTAATTCGGTATCCTAGCACATTGGATTTTGCTTGGGTTAAAGGTCTAGATATGTTATGTTTCACCTTTGTTACTGTCACGCCTATCACCATGTGACGACATGATTCCTAATGAGGGGATCATTGTGTGCCCTGATTGATAGATGTGAATGATAACCTGGCCAGAGTCTTGTTCTTCCCGATGTGGGCATAATTTTCGTTGTAATTGATGTTTGTACTTGGTTTTGTAATTCCTTAATGTTTTTGGTTTTTGCTCACTGTAGAAGTTCTAGTTACCGGTCGTCGAAGACGTTGTGTCGGGATTGATTGATGTTGCCTTTTAGCTTAGTAGGTGTGATATTGCGTGTTTCGGGTGGGATGTATACACCTCTATGTTCCTCAAAATAGTCGCCATCCATGAGACCTTAAATGGTCAAAATCAATGGGAACCTAGGCTTTAGTGTTGCTTATGTGTCCTGAAGGTCCTAACCTTGCAGGGTAGGACTGGTGGGTTGTCGTTTTTATTTTGCCTGATTGATTTTCGCATGTTGCATCCAATTACATGATTTTCTAGTAAGTTGGGTTGTTATGTTGTGTGTTGACTGATTTGTGTGTGTTGTGTTCGTCATCAAGTTGTGTTGATTAATTGTTTTTGTTGTTACTTTCCTTCTTTAGAAAAAAAAATGTGCACTTGTTATGCACCGCATGTAGTCGTAATGATGGGGGTCGTTACATCATCCATTCCTTGGAAATCCTCAATTGGAGGAAAATATTCATCAGTACCTTCAAAATCCTAACTTGGAGGAAATTCATCATCACCAACATTGTTTCCTTTAAATTCCCCACTCGGGAAAGAGTGTCCACCATTGTCATAATCATCTTCATTGCTTTTAAAATTTCCACTTGAGGGAAATTCTTCATCATATTCATTGGTGCCTTGGAAATCTTCATCGATACCTTGAAAATCCTCAGTTGGAGGAAAATTATCATCCCAATCATTTTAACATTGATCATAGTCTCCACTTCGACCTACATTTTGATTATTTTCATTACTATTAAATTGTTGAATAGATTGATCACCATCATATTCCTCCTCTTTATCATTGGTGCCTTCAAAGTCCTCTGATTTAGGACTTTCCTGAGAAACATGTTGAATAACATTGCTCTCACTATGATCAAACCTCTGACTAGTTGAAAAATACGATGCCTCATTTGCATTACAAGCATTACCATCACATTTGCTAGTCCCAAAAGAAGAGGTATGCGAATAATTTGTTGATGCCTAAGAAATAAAATCTTCTTTATCTGATGAAGCCATCACTTCTCACTAAGAACATAGAATGATACAAATGCTCACCCTCCCAATGACAATCTTATAACTTGCAGAATAATATATTTCCTCTAAAATCCCCCCCCTGCCCGACAAAAAAAAATTCCCTCCAAAATGTTTCCACCCAAAATTCCCCCTCAAATTTTTCCCTCCAAATTTTTCCCTCCAAAATTCCCCCCCAAATTTTTCCCTTTATTATTTTCCCTTCAAAATTAAAAACAACTTTTACTCTTTTATTTCGTTATTTACTTGTTAATTACACTATTTTTCATGTTTGTTTATTTATCCCACATTCCTTAAACATAGAGATGGTCCATATAATTTTAGGTATATATGTAGACAATCTTCTCCATTTTTATTTATCCCACATTTGTTATACTAACATTAATTTATATCATCTATGTTATATATACATAGTCTTGTTTTATCTTTTTACATTGTGTGAAATCTTGGGCAATATTAGTCAAATAATTTGGAACAAGCTACAAGGGAGAAACATCGAGAAGACATTCAAGGAGAATCTATCATTTCAGAGGTTAGTTATTTTTTAAATTCTTACAATTTAGCAAAAGCACATTTATAAGATCATCTTTGAATCACATAAGATTTTTTCATGTGAAAATTATAAAAACCCTAAATTTTTTCTAAAAAACTCACAAAATCACAACTTTTTTTAAAAAATTGAGACTTTTTTCAAAGAAATTTTAACAAAATTCTTAAAATTTTTTGAAAAAAAAAAGACAAATTTAGGTACAACTTTTTTACGAAATTTACTCTTTTTATTGTTTTTTACTGAAATGTTTTTAGTTTTGGCCCATGGTGGTTACTGGGTGGAATGCCCCTCCCACACAAGACCTTGRTTTGGCATACGGGAGTGCTCGGGATGATGCCCGACATTGCCCCAGCCTGGCCAACCCCGCAGCCAAGTCATGGTACCGGGACTGTGACTTGGCTACGGGGRGTAACCTTGTGGCCAAGCCGTGGGCGTGGGACCGTGACTTGGCCATGGGGATGGTCGGGTCGAGGTGATGTCGGGCATCACCTTAGCCCCCGTAAGCCAAATCTTGGTCCYGACATCGCCCTAATAACTCCATGGGTCAAAAGTTTTTTAATTTTTTTTAACTTAGTTCTTATATTCAATGTTTTGTTTTTTAATTTATTATAATGTAAAAGGCCTAATTTTTTTTTTCTATAGGAAAAATAACAAGAAATAGATTATATATGAATATATTTGGATGAGGACCTATAATAATGGCATCCAAAATTGCAAATTGAACCTCCATGAATGATAGGAAACACATTGATAGCACAACACTTGGGTTGTCAAGGGAAATGAAGAATGTTAGAGTGGAAATCTGTGGAAGGTGAAAACAAACTAGAATATTCTTTGTTTGTTAAATAAAAACAACGAAACAATGGGCAACATTTATATTTGTATTGTGTCGAGTTAGAACATGTGCAAAGAAATTATCAGGCACTTGACTTGTTACGAGATATATGTTTGGTGTCAGCCACATATATTGTTTATGCACTCATCAAACAAAATAGGACTTATATCAAGATTAGATATTGTTTCAAATTGAGCAATTATAACAAGGGTGAATGTTTTACAAAATTATGTGCATCCATCGTTGATGACATTTAGAAAGGAAATGCAAGTTTTTTTATTTTCATTTTTGTATCCTTTATTATTTTTAGTATCATGTTAATTTTATAAACATATTTAACATGAAAATGCTATATTTCATTTTTACAGGATTTTGTTGAACTACTTTCAAATATGTTAGCGGGGATTTACTCTACAAAGAATAATATCATGGATGTAATCAATGTTTTTCATATTGAAAAGAAACAAGAAGAAAGGAAAAAGAAACAAAAAGTAATGGAGGTTTAAGTTGAAAGAGTAGACAGAGAAGAACATGAAAGAAGAAAGAAAAGTCCTCATTCTAGAAATCCTAAAAGGGTTACATTTGAAAATGAGGAAACTCCAAATGAAGATTTTGTTGATATTAGTCCCAATGAGTTTATCATCCTTCTCACAAAAAAATTAAACAAGATAAACGCAAAAGAGCGATGGCCAATGATGAGCCAATTCCTATTGATTATAAAGAAATCGTTGATTTAGTTGAAACCCATTTAAATCATAAGAGGAAGAAAGTGAATGTTGTTGATGATGTTCAAGAAGCCATTGTTAGTTCTAAGTATTATAGTGAAATTCCTAAAGGTAGCAAAGAAATAATAACACCAGGTGTTGATCTACAGGATCGTATTATGAAAAAAACACAAAATTTCATTCGAAATAGATTGAGGACAAAGAAATTAGTTGATGATGGTCATACATTTCAGTTGAACATGAAGCAAAATTATAAACCCACAGAAGGGCCATAAAAATATCAAATTAGAAAATCGCATCACTTGCATATTCACAATTTGAAAGCATTGATTAGGTACAATCCATATGCACATGTGGTTGAATACCTAGTTCTTGTTGACCCAATGGAAGTTCCTAAGAGGAAAGAATTTGATAGATCAAAATGTTTTGAGTACAAATATTATGCGATTGAAGGAAATCATTTTGCAGGGGCTAGAAGAGAATTGATGCAAGAATATCCCAATAATCCTCTTTTTGAGATAGTCAAATACATAGTTTATGCTAGTTTAACAGATTCGGAAGAAAATTTATTTGCATGGGATCATAACACAAATAATGAGTACATAATGTCCATGAATTTCATTCAAAGGGTGAGATTTATCCATAATGAGTTTTCTGAAATATGTCATGGGGATAGATCAACTGTTGATGCCAACTTTTGAAACCAATGTTGTATGGAAATAGGATTCCCAATTGATGATGAAAATGAAAAAGAAAAAAAAAACGCAAAGGAAGTGATAAATTTAGAGTTGTGGATAGTTATTTTCAATTAAGATTTAGAACTGTACATGTATGGGATTTGATAGATGATATCTTCACCCTATAAGAAAATACTAGTATAAAAAATCAGAGAGTTAAGAACCATTGATATGTGGCACAAGTAAGACAGGTCCTAAAATAAAAAAATCTCCCAAATGATATGATTATAACACCTTGGAGAACAGTACAAGGAGTGAAGGATGAAAAAATTATCATAGCTATAATATCACGTGTAAGGTTGGGTGAATTATCAATGGAAAAATGTGTGATGAATTTAGAAAGTAAGTTTGTTGAGTTATTTTTATTTATGTTAGGACAAAAAAATTATTTTTTTTCGGTTTAACATATCAATGTTCTAAGTATTTTATTATACATATCATTATAACATTCTTTATTTATTTTTATTTAGTCACAAGGTGTATATTAGAATGCAAGAAGAAATGGTTAAGATGTTGAACGAATAAAGTTGGATGATGTTAAACTCAACTATCCAGATTCAAGTTCTACAGCAGTATTGGAACAATTTTTTGTTGCATTCAAAAAGGTATGTTGATTTATTACATTCATATTATTCGTTTGTAAGTTAATTTATTTCTATTTTAATAGTTGTAGATATATAACTATATTTTTGTTTGTTTCATTAAAGATTCCAAAGAAGAATGCAGATGGAGTACCTAAAACCTTCAAAAGTTTTATTAAAAAAACCAAGTTTGAGAGAGAAAGAAGAACAAGTATTCAAACTGTTGAACTTGATGACACCCTTGATCACTACATTTGGAATGGGCTCGACATTGTTCAGTATAAAGTGACATTAGGTGATTGTGAACAACTTGCAAATATTGTCCCTAAAAAAGAATACTCCCTAGTTAATGTGGATATCCCTCATGGTTATAATATCCAAAACATTGGATATGATATTGAGCCTTATACTTACCAAGCTTTCAATAAAGTGGTTATGGGATTTATGGAAGCCACATCATCACCATTTTGGATATTTCTGGTATTTCATTCAGACACACAACAAGGATTAGTACAATCAAGATTCAAGGGAAAATAAAAGACAAGGATGCAGTTTATTTGGTAAGATATTGAAAGTGTATGTTTAGCAATTAAGATTATAAAACAATTGTATTAATTCACAAGTTAATTGAATTTGCACTTATTTATGTTACATGCACAAGCCTAATATTCAGAGCTCCAATAGAGAACCATTTAAACATGATTTTGAGAGTATACATCTTGCAACCTAGACAAATGATGATTCTTATAATTCTATTCTTGTCAATGTAATGGATGGAGAGACTCCTAGTAGTTTATTGGTATAGAATGTTGTGGTTAGAAAGCTAACATATGAGGAAAATGATTTGAAAGGAGAGATGGTTAACATTTATCAAAAACCACAAGCATTAATTAATTATCTTATAGATACATTTTCAAATGAAGGAGATTGGGTTTTGGATTTGTTCTCGAGTTCAGGTAAGAATTATGATATAATATTTATGAAATCATACTTCAATCTTATATTATTATTATTTTTTTTTAACTGGAACGGTTATGTTGCATTAATCAGCTTACTGGCAAGCCTGAATCAGAAAGTTACATATCTGAAGAAGGTTGGTGACCTCTAATAGTGCTGCCAACCTTCTTGTGAATGTCTTGGGAAACCAATCCCATTTGCTTCTTGGACTAATTCGAGAAAATGACAAAAGTTGCATACATGAGTAAATTCTTACAAATTGTGAGCATAGTAGAAGACAGAAGCAAAGCATTAAACCGAGGGGGATGAAAATTTCCCCTTAATGTAGGGGTCCAGCTTTTTCTGAGAACCTAAAGAAATGTTGGAGGTTGCCTCCTTTTCTCTGTGCTCTTTATTGGTCTTTTTCCCTCGGGTAAGGGGTGGGGACGGAACTGAATTGTCTTCCGGTTCAGAAGTTTCCACAGAGACTGAAACAACCAGGCCTGCTGAGGCAGAAGGTTCCAGAGTTGAAACCCGAGTTTCTTTTGCTGCCGTTGTTTCTGGGGGGGTGAAATCCGGAGGGCTTTCGTCTGTCGGAGGATCTTCCTTAACTGTTGTTGCTTCTGTGTCCAGGGCTTCATCGTCCTTCAGCGCATCAAAGTTGTTTTTAGTTTCTAGAGTTGCCTCTGCCGTATGTGTGGCCTTTGGGTCCTGGGCTACATTCGATGGTTAGTTACTGGCTGAAAATCATCTTCTTTGACTGTTCCCGGCTCCTCAGAGGTTTTGGGACATCTTCTTGCGAAATGACCATAAGTATGGCACCGGAGGCACTTAAAAGGAATCTGCTCATAGTCCAGCTCTTGGATATGGCACCATTCCCCCAGGGAGAGATTAATGGCGTCCGGAAATCCTTTTTCGAGATTAACCTCAACACAAATGTGTGCGCAGGTAAACTGTTCCCCCTTCGGTTCCGCCCTATCCAGGAAACGCCCAAGCTTATTTCCAATGTCCTCTAGAGAGCATATCCCCCAGAGATGCAATGGAAGGTGAGGCAGCCTAACCCAAACAGGGGCTGCTGTGATCTCGGCTCTGGGGTTAAAGTCAAGAGTCCAGGGGGCTAAGAACAGCCCTTTCGACCCCATGAACTAAGGACCAGATCCGAAAACTAAATCACAGTCCACTTTCCTCGTGAAGCTGAAGATAAAGAATCCCCTGCCTACTGCGTACAGAGTAACGTTTCCCTGAATCAACATCTTCCAATGATCATCCATCCATGCCTCCATTGATTTGGGGCTTGGCCATAGCCCTGTAAACTTTTCGATGAGGGCATTTTCTGCTAGAAGGAGGGAAAGCTTGCAAGGTTCCTCTGGATCTAGCTCCAGAGAAGGGATCTCCTCCATCTTCTTAACAAACTTAGACGAGAGAGAAGGCTTGGATTTAGGTCCTGCTGAGCGGACTAACGTTTTGAAAGCTTCCAATGGGTCTTTTTCCATTTCGGCGATCGGGGCTGGGGCCATCGGAGTAGGCGTCGACCTCCAGCGAGCAAGGGGCAGCAAGACGCAGAGGCCACTTCTCCAAAACGCATGCCAAACACTGCAAGCCAGAGGGATCCGTGGCCCTGTATTCCTTTAGTCGCTGCTTCAAACGAAAACATGCCCCTGCAAACAAATCCAAAACGCAAAGGCGAGGGACGCACTACTACCCCGAACCTTGACCCTGTTCCCTGGACGCTATTGCTACGCCGAACCTTGACTATTCCCTGGACGCTACTGCAGTCGAACGCGTCCCTGCAAACAAACTAGGTCGGGGGCGGCTAGGGTTTAGGCCCTAGCCGCGATGCTCCTGAATCGCTCCATCCTGTTTTTAGCATAGAGATATTTGGGTGTTTTTTCAATCTTATATTATTTTTAATTTATGTCTTTTTACATTATTTAACTTCATTATTTATTTTGTATTTGGTGATTAGGTATAACATTAGTGTGTTTCTTAAAAAAAGGAAGAAATTGCATAGCCATTGAAAGTGACCCAATGCAGTGCAGTTTTATTCAACAAAGAATTAATGTTATTCCAGCTCTTCCAAATGAAATGCAAGAAGTTGGCTTGAGGAAATGACATTTTAGTGAACCAAAGGTGGAAAAAATGTTAAAGGAACCTCACATACCATTTGGAGGAATGATTGGAAATGATCACTTTGGAGAACTTGTGGATATCAAAGAGTTAATGTAAGAACAAAATGACACAATGGAAGCACAAAATGATGTCAAAGAAGATGATAATGTGTCTGTTGAGAATGATGAATTTGGGATATATGATATTGTTGACTAGTTTTAAGATTATCTTGAAGATGATGCTCAATTTTGCAAATTTTTGATGAGCTATAATTGTAATGTTTTGACTTTCATATTTTAAAATAAGAATGAAGATGTATCTATTGTTGTTTTATGATGAATCTTTTTGTTGTTTTCTTTTTCCTTTTATTTGTATGTGAATCACTATACTTTGGAAAATTTTATTAAATATTGTCATTTTTTTACTTCAATTGTATAAAAATATAAAAAAATATGTTAAGTTTTTATAAAAAATTTACTTTTTTGTTCAATTATGTCCATAAAAATGTTTTATTTGACATGATATTTTAAACGAATAGGTACCAAAATGTATAGGTTTTTTATTATATATGGTTGTAAAATGTATATTTTTTTGCTAAATATTAAAACATAGTGTTATTTAACTACAATTTTTTTCTATATATTGATGTAAAGGTAAACAATGTGTTAAAAATGATGTTTTCCACTAAATTTTAAATGGAACAATAAATTAATTAATGAGACACAATTGTATGAAAAATCGTAACTTAACAAAATATGGTAAAATCTATTTTTAAGATTGAAAGACGCATGGAAAAATGACTAAAAACATCGTTGAATAAAAAAATTAAAAAAAATTGAAAATAGATGAAAAATAAACATTCAAAAAAATAATGTGGAAACATTGTGGATCAAAAAATTTAAAATATCGAAAAACAAAACCTAAAAAGAGAGGGGGTGCTACCGGTAGCACCATTTTTAAAAACAGGGTAAAAATTGTGACCCCCCCAAAAAATGATAACTCTATAGAGTTCTCATTAAGTTGGTAACTATGTTAATATTCAAACTATATAAACTAATGTTCAAAAAATAAGTTGCTCTATTTTTCCAAACACCTTTGAATATGTGCATTACAGTAATGAGAATGGGATGGGATAATGACTTAAAATTTGTGTTTGTATAATCTTGAAAATCGTAATGAATATCTTTCTGGTTGTGTATAGAATAAACAAATTTGAGTTTAGTAAATGGCCCAAAATTTCCAAAACTCTATTCACTAGATTTCAATAGAAAAGTCACCCCAAAAACTCCTGGAAACACAACACACTTGCTACAATATTGCAAATGTTCAATATAAACATCCACAAACAAGCACAACTTGTGCTTAGATTTCAGACTCCAAGCATTTGATATGGTATTCTCTCAGTCGTTTTTCCCAACTGATCTTTCAAGTTATGGAAAGGCTAAACTTTAAAAAAAAATGATATCGAGGCTTTTGAAGTAGATATGGTACAAAAGCAAAGGGATTTCTTTGTTAAATTGAAGCCATTATATTGTTTCCATTTGTCCAAGATAAGGATGCCATATGAAGCTTTCGTACAGAAGATATGCAATGCCAATTCACTGTATAGAAGAAGTGTCATTGTATTCTTTGAGGTAATCCTTGTAATCAATGCTTCTAGTTTTGGAAAATCAAAGATTCAAAATAAGGTTAACTATAAATGAAATTATAGAAAAATAGTGAGTGAACAGTAGTAGTGTTTAATTGAATTAGCTAGCTCAACTTTGGTCAGGTAGGATGCTAATGTTTTTCTTTTTATGGTTTCTAGTTGCAAGCATTGGATTTGGGTTTGGTTAGAAAAGTCCTCGGATGATATAGAAATGAAAGTAATTGTCCCATAAGTATAACACTAAACGATGTGAAAATAATCCCAATATGTGTTGTAGATATGGCTATAACAGAAGACTGACGTAGATGGTTAAGGTTGTCATTGATGTCAATCGGTTATGGAGCAGTCAAGGATGTCAACATGCAACACGCACAAGAAATGTTGGAACACGAATGCTGGAACACGACTGCTGGAACACGACTGCTGGAACATGAATGTTGGAACACGACTGCTGGAACACGAGTGCTGGAACACAACTGCTGGAACATGAATGCTGGAACGCGACTGCTGGAACACGACTGCTGGAACACGACTGCTGGAACACGACTGCTGGA
>JASDQU010585764.1:69288-79600 GCA_032191745.1 Picea mariana | reverse complement strand
TATAAAAACACTCCTGCTCCCCGAATATATATAGCATGCAAAATGTCTAATCAATTGTAAAAAACATGAAAACATAGATATAAGATCATTTAACTAAATGATTAGTGATGATCATTAAAGCATCAATCATTTAGTATACATATAACATCAATCATAAACATTTGTCATCGATAGATTGTAACATACTAACGGACAACATTAACCACAAAATGAAATAGACTCTAGAGCATCATATTTATTACCAAAGAATTGTAAGATTCAGTCAATAGTTCAAATTTCAAACTTCAAAGGTAAACTGTCATATAATGTTCATAACTTGATTGTTTACAGAATAAACAATAATAAAGAGTCAAGACAAAGTACTAAGTTCTAGAGACTACTTTTAAACAGGAACAAAAAGAGAGATTAAACATGAACAAAAAAAGAGATTTAGTATATAGTAGCAAGTACTAAGCACTGTGCTCTAAGTTTTCCTCTTGCCACGAGAAACTTCTAGTTTCTTTTCCCATGATCTTTGAAGAAGAGAAGTAGGAGTAGGTTGGAAGTGTTTGTGGAGCAAGACCAACAACTGAATGCCCCCCACGTGATAATGGACACTGTGAAGATAAAGGAAAAATTGATGCATTTGGAATGCTGCTAGTGCATGGGGGTGACATGTCTCCTCCAAGAATATGATCATCATATTCACCCAAAAGTTCCACTTCCAACCATGGTTATGAGACCTTTTAAGGCAAGGAGCATTTTTAAGGCAGGGAACATTTTTTTCCCTAGGGAGCATGCTCCCAAAATATGCTCCCAAAAGGGAGCGCACTTGGGAGCGGAGTGCGCTTCGAGAGCGAGAGGGAGGGGGGGGGAGCGGGAGGGAAAGGGTGCTCCCCCACAACCTAGTGCCAAACTAACTGCTATGAAGTTTTAATTATTTATAGTGCACAGTAAGAGTTCTTGTCATTGTAAGAGGCATTATATAATGTCCTTCTATTTGTAGTAGACATGTAGGATGAAGAAACATGAGCTTTCACAAGCATTATACAAATTGGAGCATGGGCAAATAGCTGAATCAGTTTGTGTTTGTTGTAAAAACAATAATCTACATCTGGCTTATAGAGAATTTGCCTCGTAATTATAGCCAAACACAAGAAAGCCCAAGTAGTAGTTAATTTTTCATTGGTACTTAACTTTTTAAGATATAATGGCTATGATGAAAGTTTCAGAACATTTCATTCTCATGCATTCCTTATCACTATTGTTGATGTGAAAGGGTTGCGAATAATCACTGGTAGTCAACACAGTTAGGAATGTTTGAAACCTAGCAATCTTTTTTTCCATCCTTCCATTGGTGTTGTTGGGTTCAAGCATGGGTGGCAAAGTGCACGTGGCAATGGTGAAAACTCTTCAAACCAAGATCTCAGTGATGTGGCTATTTTTCTTTGTAAATGAGATTTTTTGGATTCCTATGCAGCAAGTATGAGAGCAATTGAGTACCCATGCAACTATGTATTCTCCATATCTTACTCTGATTAACAAAAAGTTGTCCCTTAAAGATAATTTCTTGACAAACTGCAGAGAAAGCTTTCTTTCATAAATATATTTTTTGAGTGCATTTTCAAAGAACATCTAGCTATAGAGACGAGAAAATTGATCACTCTTTATCTTCTCTTCCTATTTCTGTAACGACCCCCAACTCAATCGAGGGACACTACGGTGCAAAATATACATAAAAACAAAATTTCTACTATCTAATTAATTCATTTACAATAACTCATTTCCCGTAGCTTTCAACTACAAATTAAAACATATTTAGCTACTGTCTATAACCATAAAATTGATGCATCTACAACATGCTAATAGTCAAGATGAAATGTAGCTAAACAACTCATTACATCAACACATAATTATTCTTATTTACATAGAGTTCATGCACAACAACAACACATGTGACTGACACAACAACAAGATAAAACACTTATCTTTAAACAAGAGTTGTGTAACCAGTTGCTTGGGATGGATGTTCCATCCAACCATAGACTGACTGTTCCAAATCTCAATAGCCAGTCACCCCCGAGCTGAGGCTAGCAATCCATAAAAGAGGGTGGTCTCTCACAGTCCACTCACAGCTCATAAAATTCACAATCCAACTGATATTCTCCTACACCTATCTCGATTTTCCACCAACTCTCTTCCTCTTGACCTGTCCAACCCAAGGAATGTACCACTTTACTGATCTTAGTCCCTCGGGTGTCCCATTCATTTACCAGGGTCTCTTTGGCACATGTAGCTAGGAATCTCTTAGATGAGAACTCAAGGGAAACTGCTGCTAGGAAAACTATCAACAAACCAACAACAAACACTTGTTGTTTTAGTGCAACTCACACTGGAGTTCACTCTTCAGGCCTGACAACCTAACTCTTTAATTTTTGAGCTCCAGTTCACTCCAACTTGCTCTAAAATTCACCCTCCATGGTTGCATCAACTTCAAGCTTTGTTTATTTCCCTCTTCTTTCTTCCCATGTACAAACTTCACTAACTAAAAACTTCTTGTCCCAATTCATACAAATTTCCTCTCTTTGGTTTCTCTTTCTTGACTCACACTCTTCCCCAAGCTGATTGTACTCAACCTCCATGTGTCCAATAACTTTGGGATGTGACCACTCACACCCACCCTTTTACATGTATTCAATGATTGGTTTTGGGAACACAAATGGGAAGGTTCATATACAAATAACAAATTTAGGAAAATAGGGTAAATTAATACACATGGGTATTTCCCCCTTTGACCCCTCTTGGCCATTATCTTAGACACTCCCCTCTCTTGTGGATTAATTTAGCCCCCATCTCTTGTCCATGTCCCCTTAGCAGCTGACATCACATTTTATTATTATAACATTGAAATACAATTTGCATATTACATCGCTTTGGTAGTAGCCACACATTATATCTACATAAGCTTTAGTTAAATCGAGGATTATAGTGGGAATGTTACATTCCCCCTCCCCTACAATTGTGCACTTTCCTCGGTGCACTCTCTCTCTCTCTTTCTATATATATATATATATGCAAATTTACATCACAATACTTAGAAATAAAATTCTGCAATTTGACAACTCCAGCAGCAACAACTCCAACCAAAATCTCATGTTCCTTTCAATTTGCTGACCCAAGGAATGCACCATTCGTTTATCGGGGATAACCCAAGGGATGTACCATCTGTTTATTAGGGATAACCCAAGGGATGTACAATCCGTTTATCAAGGCTAACCCAAGGATTGAACCATTATTTTATTAAGGTCCCCAACACAGTTGGCTAGGACTCTGAGACGTGGCTCCAAAACTCTAGCAACTCAAAATTGAGTCTTGCATTCTGTCTTCTTCAAAACTGTCAAATATTTGCAGGCATTCTGCCCGCATGTTTTCTTCAAGCTCCCATGTAGCATCTTCAGGACCGTAGGAGGTCCATTGAAGCTTTACCAACCCTATGGCTTTGTTCCTGAGAACTTTGACTTTCCAGTCCAAGATGCGTACTGGTTCCACTCATAAATTCCCTTCGTGCTCCACCTGGATCACATTCCAATCAATTATGTGGTTAGGATCATGCACAGATTTCTTTAACAATGACACATGAAATACATTATGCACTCTCATGGATGCAAACAATGCTAACATGTATGCAACTGACCCTATCTTTTTTAATATTTTAAAAGGCCCACAATATCTTGCTGCCAACTTTGGGAAACTTCCTAATTTTAGCGAACTTCTCTTTGCCTTCGCTTTCAAAAACACATGTTCTCCCACTTTAAAGTCTGAAAAATCTGTTCCTATCTGCATAACTTTTCTGCCTATCCTGGGTAGTCTTTAAATTTTGCTTTATTTTTGCCATCTGATCTTCCATTTCTTTTAACAATTCTGGCCCAACAACTGCTCTGTCTGTTGGATTATCCCAACTCACTGGAGTGTTACATTTTCTGCCATACAATGCTTCAAATGGACTCATTTTCAATGAGGTTTGATACCCATTGTTGTAGGAAAATTCAACTAAATGAATATAATCTTCCCACTTTGATCGTTGATCCATCACATACATTTTAAACATGTCCTCAATTATCTTGTTGGTCCTTTCTATTTTCCCATCTGTCTCTAGATAATATGCTGTACTAAGATTTAAAGTTGTCCCAAATCCCTTGAACAAACCCTTCCAAAAATTGGAAGTAAACTTTGGATCTCTGTCTGAAATTATTGCCTTAGGCACTCCATGTAGCCTAACAACTTCTCTCATATAAATTTCTGCAATATTTGTTGCTTTGTGTCTAGTCTTTACTAGAGTAAAATGTGTTGCTTTAGTCAATTTATCCACCACCACCACGATGAAATCATACTACTTCAATGTTCTGGGAAGCTTAGTAATAAATCAACTGTAACTACTTCCCACTTCCATTCCAGATTGGACAATGGTTGTAGCAAACTTGCTGGATGTCTATGCTCTGTCTTCACTTTTTGGCATTCTAGACATCTCGCTATGTAATTAGCCACTTCCTTCTTCATTCCCGACCAAAAGTATTGACTTCTTATTGCTGCAATTGTTTTGTGATATCTTGGGTGCTCGACATATGACACATTATGTATCTCCTTCAACACTGCATTTTTCATCTCACTCGAATTCGGTACATACACCTTACCTTTGTACATGAGAAATTTGTCTTCTTTTAGCTCATAATAATTAAATTTCTGCTGAAAATTACCTTGCTGTAATGTTTCTTTTATTTTTACATACTGGTAATTTGAATTTGCTGCTGCAATAATTTTGTTTTTCAGATTTGTTCTATACATGTTGATGGTTGCAATATGCACTTCGTGAGCTCTCCTGTTGAGTGCATCAACCACTTGATTTTTCTTGCCCTTTATATGCTTAATTTCAAAGTCATATTCACTCAGAAATTGCAGCCATCTAGTTTGCCTAGCATTTAGTGTTGGTTGTCCAAACAAATGCTTCAAATCACAGTGGTCTGTCCTTAGCTCAATTTTCTTATCCATAAGGTAATGCCTCCACATTTTTAATTTATGTACAATCGCTGTTAACTCCAAGTCATGTGTAGCGTAATTCCTCTCATGCTCTTTTAATTTTCTGGACTCATAGCATACCACATGCCCCCTTTGATTGAGAACTCCACCGAGTCCTTCCTTGCATGCATCAGTGAACACAACAAAATCTTTGTTTGGATCTGCAATCTTCAAGATTGGTACACTTGTCAATATTCCCTTCAACGGATGAAAACTCTCTTCACACTTTGAAGTCCATTCAAATTTCACTCCCTTCTTTTGCAAGGAAGTGATTGGACTTGCAACCTTTGACAACCCTTTTATGAATCTTCGGTAATAACCGGATAGGCCCATGAATGATTTGACCTCTGTCACATTCTTTGGCGCTGACCCTCCTCTAATGTCCTCTATCTTCTCAAGATCAACTTCTATCCCTGTTACTAAAATTATATTGTCTCAAGTATTGAATTTTCCTTTGGTAAAATATGCACTTACTTAGCTTAGCATACAATTTATGTTCTTTTAAAACTTGCAGTACCATTCTTAAATGCTACTCTTGTTCCTCTTCTGATTTAGAGTAGTTGAGGATATCATCTAGTAACACAATTACAAACTTGTCCAAGTATTCTCTGAACACTCCATTCATCAAACACATAAAAACTATTGGAGCATTTGATAGTCCAAATGGCGCTACTGTGAATTCATAATGCCCATGTCTTGTTCTGAATGTTGTCTAGTCGATGCCTTTTTCCTTTATCCTTACTTGATGATAGTCTGATCTAAAATCAATCTTCGAAAAGATTCTCGCATATTTCAACTAATCAAACAAATCACCAATTCTGGGCAAAGGATACTTATTGTTTATGGTGACATTATTAAGCTACCTGAAATCAATACACAACCTTAAGGTTCCATCCTTCTTCTTCACAAAAAGAACCCCCCAAGGAGACACACCTGGGCATATATACCCCTTCTTCAAAAGTTCTTCAAGCTACATTTGCAACTCTTTTAGTTCTGGTGTGTAAATTCTGTAAGGCGTCTTAGACACCGGGGCAACTCCTGGCACCAAATCAATAGAGAAATCAATGTCTCTCTTTGGTGGCAATCCTGAAATTTCTCTAACAACATCTTCAAAATCCCTCAAGACCAGATGGTCTTCAATGCCTGTCACTTTGTCTTTGGCTGCCTCCTCCATATGGGCTGTAAACATCTGACATCCTTTCCTGAAGTTCTTCAACTGCATAGATGAAATCTCTCTAATAGCTACAACTCTTGGAATGCTTTAAATCTTGCCCTGCTGCCCTTTCTCATCAAGACATGTGATTGTCTTGTTTAACAGTCTAGGACAACATGATGTTTTTTCAACCAATCCATGCCAATTAGACAGTCATATGAACCCAACGATATGATGTTTACATCTACCTTTGTGCTAAGTCCATTCATGTCTATCGGGTAATCTTTAACCAACTCATTGATTTTCCTCTTAGCCCCCGTGGCTAATTGAATTAACCAAAATTTCTTATGCTTACTTCTTTGCAAGTGAAATCTTTCAACAATGTTGACATTTATGTAACTATGGCTAGCTCTAGAATCAATCAAAATTGTTATGGATTGGTAGTCAATCTCACCTTCCACTACGATCATGGGAGATTGATACTCTGTATGCTTGTTGTCCAAGGCTGCATAAATCATTGGCATGCTTCCTCCCATGTATTTCACTATTTCAACCTCCTGAATGTTGTGAACAATTGTCATTCTTTCTCCTTTGTGAGGGCAGTCCCTATATAAGTGATTTCCCTCACATCCACAACATTGAACATGTTGTTGCCTTGGCCTTTTTCCAAATGAATCTGCATTCTTTTGCTCATTTTGGGCTGCCCGACCTTGTTGATTTGCTTCAGAGTTATTTATGAAAAAGGGTGGTTTAAAATCTTTCTGCGTTTGATCATTTTTCTCTTTCATCTTGTCATTCCAAGCCTTTTGGAAAATTGGTCTTCCTTTGCTTTGCTCATAAAGGTGTCTTACTCTCCTTATGATTTCCTCCAAGGTCTTGGGATTATCATATTGTATCTTGTCACTATAGGAGGGTAACCCACTTAGAAACCTTTGGATTTTCACCTTCTCATCCTTGATGAAGTCAACATACTTCAACAATTCAAAGAAATGCTTCTCATATTCCTCCATTGTCATGGTTCCCAACTTGAGCTCAAAGAAATTTTTCATTTTCTCTCATAGTAATGCTCGGACAAATATTTCTCTTGGAAATATCCTTTGGACTGCCTCCATGAGATCCTTTTTTAATCAAGGTTCTTGGCTTGCTTAAGTTGTTCCCACCACATGGTTGCCTTTCCTTGCAAGTGGTAGGTTGCAATTCTAGCTTCTATCTGAGAGGGATAATCATGAAGCTGGAAATATTTCTTCATTTTCAACAGTCAGGCCTTGGCCTCTTCATCCTTCCGGTGTTCACCATTGCAAGTAGGTGGCTTGCTTTTCCTGAGTTCACCCTGCAAGATGTCTGCCTCATGTTTTCTTCTTTGCCTTCGAACGAGAGACACACTTGGGATACTCCTTGGCCCTGAGCTTGCATGATTTCCTCTAGTGGAATGCCTTGGAGAATGATGGCGCATGCTCATGCTTATTGACTGCCTATCATTTCCATGATCATCCCTTTTGCTATGGGATCTAGATGCTGATACTTGTCTGGAACTAGCTGCTTGCTTGGTGCCGGAATCCTTGTTGACTTGATTATGCAACATATTTAAGCTATGAAATATTTCTTCCCGAGCCTTCATAATCCTTTCATTATCATCCATGTAGCTTTGCACTTTCCCATGCAAGCTTCTCATAGTGACATGCTCTTTCCTATCTCTTCTTCCATTTGACTCTGTCTCAGCATTGCCCACGCTGACATGCAGATCTCTAATCTCTTCCTTGTGGCTGTAAGATCCTTGAGCATCTTCCATAACTCCATTCCTCATATAAGAACTAAAATTTCTTTTTGTACCTCTAATTCTGCAAGAAATGTGCATGTAATAATCAATGTTAGAACATGCATATTATAAAACATTTCATTAATTAGAATACATGTTGTTTCCTCATCAATTTATGAAGGACACATTGCATCAATTCACACTGATTCCCTAGATGCATTCCTCTCTCAAATAAATTTCCAATGGTTGTACTCATGCCCCAATCCGATCTTTGAGATGAAAGTMATGGCTTCTTGAAAAAGTCATTTTCATTACTTTCTGTGCATTTTCTCTAYTGRTGCAATTTTATTGAAATGYCAAATTTTGTCAATTGCAGAAGAAAATATGTCAKGAAYTGACGAGACTTTKGTATGAGACATAGATAATAACRACAACATGGAATTCATAACAATTGTTAGAATTTCAATTTGATGTTCCAGTTAAAAACTACAACAATCTGGAATYTGCAACYGTCTTGTTTCACTCATTTTCTCAGACTTGAAATTTTTAGCAGAWTTGACTATCTCTCAATCTGTGCACTTTTGGAAACATTTCACTAAACCAAAGTTGTTTTTCTTGATGAGTATATAAAAAGTCAACTAAATAAAATTTTCTAGTTTTCTGATCTAGGGTCACTTTTTTTTCTTTGAAAATCTCAAAAATCCCCAAAAAGTGGCCCATAATATTGGATTTTAGTCTATTTTAGTGTCCCCATAGGATTTATTTAGTTCCTTCATGGGTTATTTCTGTGTCTACTTTTTGGACTCTCCCCAAGAGTTTCGACTTAACGTGGACTTTTGTCAATGCTCTAGACCCAGATCTTTAAAAACCACTATTTTGTAATTTTTGCTAAATCCAAGCAGAATTGGACAAGGGTCCTCTATGGAGATTTTGTAGACCTCCTCTCTGTGGACAAAACCCATAAGTTTCATCCCAATCTGATGTAATTTGTTCTAGTTATGGCTAAAATAAGAAAATGGCTTCAAACTTTTTTTTTCTTTGACAATATGGAACAATTTTGCTTATGTGCAATCTGTGCCATCGATCTCAGGTCAGAATCAATCTAGGTTGTTGATCTAATTTCTATCGGTCATCGATGATTGATTCCCTCCTTTGGCATGCACAATACTTCCCCAAACAACTGACCCGACCGTCGACCATCAAACCAACTCCCTGACGACCGACTTGCACACAACTCCAGACGGACCGACATAGTCATCGGTTGTCGACGACCTTCGTTGGCGAATGGAACTGTCAACAACTTCGGTGATGCTTGACCATTATCCCATCGACGATCCCTGATGGTTGTCGAATACACTTTCCCAAATTGGTCGATTTGACCATCAAGCATTGACCACTTCTATTGGCTGACATGGCAATTACTGACATGTCATGACACGTGGATGTTGATGTGTTGTGACACGTCATCTTGAGATGTCAACTTGGGTGACATGGCATGACACATGGATGTTGACGTGGCATGACACGTGGATGATGACATTATCATCCTCTTTTCCCCATCAGCCATTGATCGATACTCTTAGATAACTCAGACACCTCGTCGACTTCGGCTAACGTTGAACCATCAACGCATCGACTATCGACGACTTCTCTTGCTTGATTTGAACATTTCGCCAAAATCGGCCAACCCCCGACCATTGACGCATTGACCATCGACGATGTTCGTTGGTGATTGAAAATACTTCGTCGAATTCAGTCTACCCCCGACCGTCGACCTTTTGACGGTCAGAGATGTATTATGGCCGACTCAAACTCTTTGTCATTTTGGTCGATCCATCCATCGACCGTCGACGATTTCTCTTAGTGAACTTTAACACTTAGAAAAAAAAATTCGACTTTTCTTTGATTGATCTAGACTGTTGATCTGATCCTTTTCACAACCCCCAATTTAATCCTGGCCGTTTATCTCACCAACCTTTTAAATGGCTGAATCCTTAGGAATTTTTAAATTTATCATGACAAATCTCAGCCGTTGATCTCAAGTTCAAAAGAGATCTCAACCGTTGATCCACCAAACTGCTTGTAACTCTACAAGTGACCATTAAAACTCGAATTTTGACCATTTCAGCGCAAATTTCGATTCACAACTTCATCGCTTTACTCCATTAACCCTCTCAAACTGTCCAAAGTCATTCAAACTCGGATTTTGCCCATGGATTTGGGGATTTCTCTCTAAAAGCTTCATTTTCCCCCAAACTCATCACAGACAAAATATGCAACAATGAATTTTACTAATGTTAATGTTTTATGCCATTATTATAGTTCTTTGCATTTCATAAAGATAAGAGCAT
>JASDQU010585763.1:53928-69560 GCA_032191745.1 Picea mariana | reverse complement strand
AAAAGAAGTCTTCAAATGGCTGTGAAAACAGTGCCATTGGATTCAAAATGTCCAAAAACCCCTAGCTAGACTTTTACGACACCTCATTCGGCCAAAAAATGAAGAAGATAGGCCTCCTACCATTCTCTTCCTTCAAGTTTGTTGTCTCTGGTTCGCCAAAACGCACCTCTAGGCTCTCAACCAAGAACACGCTCCAAAACGTGTGCTTAAACCCAGCACACGTGCACAACCGCATAACCGTGCAAATTGTAGGACGATTAACGGAACTAAAACCCCCAACCGCCAAGCCATTGGGCATATGGGTCCATGTGACCTCACCTTAACGCGCAAAAGGCTACGTTCCAAATTTTGTTGTGGGTGCGACACGTGTCGGCGCAAAAACCCAACCATTTGAAACCAACACCAAACTCCCGCGCGCTCTCCGTGTGTGGTCACATATAAAATCGGTGTCATATGTATTAACACCTGAATCCAAGAGCTGGACGCCAATGAAATATGCGCACGCACATTATATTGAGGTCATATGATATATGGTGTATGCGACCGGGGCTTTGAATATGGTTTAAAAACTCCTGCGCACTTCGTGTATAAACTGGTGGTCATAAATATAAATGCATGCGACCGGGGTTGGGGCTAAGCCCCAGCCCGGACGTGCCCCATATCACATTTTAATACATTTCAAATGTAATTAAAACCATAGATTATACAAGGACCACTGTGTGGGCTAGTGGTAGCCCACACACTACCAAAGCGTTGCCAAAGGGGGAGGTCCGGGGTTCGATCCCCATGGACTCCATATTATTTTGACCCAACAACCAATTCAACGGTGTCACGTGGCATCCCATGACTGGGCCATGTGGCACCACACCATTAACCAAAATGATGCCATGTCAGCATATGCCAACTCAGCTCTGCCATGTCACCTATGCCACGTCAGAGTATGAGAGATATTGCGATCGATTCGAATCGTCAAATAGGTAAAAAATTTGTGCTGATTGTACGGTCCGTCAGCCTGTACGGACTGTACAATCAGCACAAATTTTTTACCTATTTGACGATTCGAACAGATCGCAATATCTCTCGCTCCTGACGTCCGTTTTAACCAAAACGAGTTGCGTTGGGTTTGTGATGATGAGGGTTATGCTCTAGTTGTTTTTGAGGCAATTCTGAGAATGTTGATTTTTGAGCTAAATTTTGACCCCTGGTCCAGATTTTGATCAATACAGTTCTTGTCTGCTCTCTTAGCTAGCAGATCTCCTCTCTTCTCCTCTCTTTCCCTCCTCTCCCTACCCACCTAGCTTCAGGGTTGATCTTTGCACCCAGCTGAAGATCTTACAATCCAGAAGGCTCTCATACTCAGTACTTCTCTCTCACGATACAATAATCACTCACTTCAACAATGATAACCTATCTTGATACCAACCTGACCCAGGTCCTCTTGACTTCTATTTATACATTACAATAGCTCACCGACAGCCTTAGGCTGAAACCTAGGTGTCCAAAACCCTAGATACCAAAACCCTAGGTATCTAAAACCCTAGGTCAACTTGACCCATATTTTTAGGGCTTCACCAGCCTGTCTTTCTTTCCTTCTCGTGCAGTGCTCCAAAGCATCTAACGGTGTCTTTTTCCACTTGTTGGGTCGTTCACGGTCATTCTTCCTTTCTTATCTGTCATTACATATCTCCTCATTCAAAGACTTTCTTTCTCGGGCTTCGCTCCATCTTTTCTACCCTTTTTCTCTTTTTGACCCAGTATCAATCACTATGTCTTTCGTGAAGTTCGCATTCTCCCTTTTCTTTCTTGATCTTTGCATATTTCCTTAACCAAGGGCCAACATGCCATTAGGAGTTTTTCACTCGAGGGATGATTTGGGGGACTTTATCATCGTATGGGTAGGAAGCCAAAGGACTTGGGACCCTAAATGAAGCTCTTAGGAACTCTTAAGAGGTTTTTCAAATGAGGGGTGGGTCTCAGAGAATTGACCATTGTAGGAGAAGGAAAACGAGGGAATCGGGTTCTAAATGAAGCTTCTATGGCTCATGGGACATGAACAAAGATATAAAACCACCACATGACCCATCTAAATGGGATATTTGGCCCCCAAGTGAAATACAAGTGCTATTATTGATTTTTCTAAATATGAATATCCTCATAAAGAAAATGTAAGTATTTGATCTTGTTAGTGAAGAAATTAATTAATTTGTTAAGCTTAAAAGAATATTGAATTAAATCAATTTTATATTAATATTTAAAAATATAAAATATATTAATAAAACTCAATAAATAAAAGAAACAAAAGTCCATTTGTAGAAGTTGCAAGGAGCTTAGTCACAATATTTGATGTAATGATTGTAACGTACAACCAACCACTTTATAAATAAAATGTCGAATTAAAAAATACATTTACAGTAGTTCCATTGAAAATCCAAAAATACAATTACTCAATCATTTTTTTCTTATGCCCCAAGGGAACGTCTAAAGGTAGACCCAATGCAAGGCATTTTTTACTAGTGGTTGGCGGTCTATGAAAGTTATAGTTTATTGGCAACTCATCACCAAGAGACAAACTATGTATTGCATGCACAACAAAAAATTTGGATGCCTTCCTTTTCATAAGGAACTCTTTGTCCTTGGATTGTTCCTCAAAGGAACAATTTGCACTAAATAATAAGGCCCTACAACTATTTATGAACCCTGTGATGTTCCCATGAATTTGTGGACGATTGTCTATATATAAAATGTTTTTCTTGTTAAAGTTTCCAAAAGCATAACCATTCATGCACATATTATACATGGAAATGTTATGTTTTTATTTGAAAATGTCCAAGTAATCAAACCGACTATAAAGAGGACCAAAATATGGCATAAGTGCCACTGATTGTTTGGGAGGAACGAATGCGTGTGAAAGGAAAAATAACCTAATATTTGCAACATCTGTTTTAGAATTGGAAATCATATAACTATTACCACAAAAAGAGAATTTAGTTCCAACATCAGGCACATGCATGGACGACAACCAAGTATCATACAAAGCTTGGTTGTAACAGGTTTGGTGTTTACTTTGCAGATGGATATGAAGAGGGAGGTCATTTCTAGCTTCCAACAATTGAATATACTTTAGTGTGTACTTGGACATTTTTTCTCTTAGCTCATACAACGTTTTTGATCTCCTAGTAGTGATGTTTTGGGTATTATTGATATCATACTTTGGCTCACTATAAGAAATCTATGTTAAATCAACAGAAGGAGATGGGCTCACCAATTTAGGGTGAAACATAGTTGATCTGGCTTCCAAATTTTCAAATGAGGAGCATATGGAAGTGATCCTACATGTTTTTCTATATCACCTATTGGATTATTGATCACAGTAGGAGGTATTAGACCATAAACTTTGGGTAGTCGATCATTAATAAAATGAGACAAGGTGACACATCGAGGGTTCTTCTTCAACCCTTTACATTTTGAACAAACACTTACCACTGGTGTGTCATAAAAGAGATCCAATTCACTGTGTAATTTTATTAACCCAAGATGCAGGTTGTTGGAAGATGGCATGTTACGATTGGCAAGGTAAAGAAACTATCTATTTTAATCAAACATTTTCCGACGATATATTTCTCCTGATAAGATCTTAAAACATTTTTGAACTGGTGGAATATCTTTCTCATTTGAACTCAATCCCATTTTATGATCCTACAAAATTCAATGAACAATTATTCAAATGCACATGCATAAATAACATAAATTCAATCAGGTAAATGAATTACAAATAAAATATATACTTATTTCAAACGATGTGGGAGAAGATGACAAACTTGCAACGATATGGAATGAGATGGAATATGAAGTATTGACCATTTGATATTACAATATTTGTTTCCCTACATTTGAGCCAAAACCATCATCAATATATACATGAATATGATATTAAAATTTGTCGATGCTTTTATTTATTTTATAATGCACCGGTGCATCTATATATATAGAACACATCAGTGCGACCAACTATAAAGCACACTAAACTATTACATCTATTAGAACCTCTGCAAACAAAAATATCCATAAATTTTAATAGCAGACGTTTGCATTTATATTTTGTTGTTAAAATTGGTATCGGAGTGTTGTTCAGTATATACACACCAATGCACATGAATCGATGAGGCAAACTGATCTGACGACAAATTTAATTTTTAAAATATATGGTTAATAAGTGTTTTTACATGAAAATTGAAAAAACACAGCGAAAAAGAGAGGAAATTTCATTTTTCAGAACGTATTTGTTTATAAGTTAAAACATTATTCATTATTTCAATTTTTTGGCATAATTTAGAGGGAAGATTTGTGGAAGAGAGATTTACCACAAAGACTTTGGAGTGGGCAGATTTTTTTGAAGAGACAAATTTGGAAGGGATCTGTAGGGCACATACAAATTTGCAAAGAAGAAAGTTCAGGTACATAATTACATTCTACTAATCATTTCAATCTTTCCCTATTTGATTCAAACTATTTTCAATGCATGTTAAAAAATATATAAGGGTTTTCATAATTACCTTTGGTATTGGAAGTCATGCATTTTTTTTTTTGTTCCCCTCTTTTTTTAAGCAATAGATTTTTATAGGGTTTATTTTTTTAAGCAATTAATTTGTATAGGGTTTATTTAGTTGCATATGGGGCATTTAGTATTCGTTTCAATGGTACCACTCATTGCATCACATCCCAAACCTTGTCAACCATGTCATTTTCAATAATTTTTTAAAAAAAACTTTTCCACAACAATCAATGCGCACTATACAGGAAAATCACCCTGATGCGCATTGTATAGAGGCAGTGAATCGATGCTCATTGTATAGAAAAGCGCATCATAGCGCATATATCTGTGAAAATCATCGATTGGTCGAAAAAAGAAACAATATTGATTTCCAAATCATATTTATATGGGTTAGGAGTGTACAATGACTAATAGTATGGACCAATGTGAATATATGTTTGACGCCTCAGTGCGTTTATATATTTGATGCCTCAGTGTGTTCTATTTAATTAAGCACACCAAAATACTATATTGTGTAAAAATTTCATAATTTATATTTTTAATGATTCCTGATTTTTTTATACCAGATGGTTGATAGAAGTTCAAAGAAAACATCTTATTGTAGTGAGCGCAATGGTATCTCATCCCAAGAAGAGAGGGAGATGAGTTCTTTAATTTTTATTAAAAATTTAATATATTTGAAATATTTGTAAGTTTAAATTAATTATGTGTATTGGTTAGTGTTTGTCATGCAGAGCAAAAAATTGAAGAAACTTGATAAGATTGTTTGCAATCTGAATGAAAAAAGCGTAAATGCTTTATGGAAATGTTGCAAAGAGAGGAAACATTTGGATCGAAATGTAATCAACATTAAGTTTTTCTTTGACTTTTACTAAAAATGAATTTCTTAACATTAATTGCTAACAAATTTTGAACACTCGATTTCACATTTTCTTAATGTTGTGCAGAGATCGATAACAAGGGAATGGAATCTCATCCTAAGAGGACAAAAATTGTTAAGAATGTAAATGATGATGATGACTTGGTCATCAATTCATATGGAGTGGTACTTGAAGTTAATAAGAGGGGAAAATTGTTTTACAGAGCTTTGAGGGATATAGTGGAAAGAACGTATAGATGTAATTTCCACTTACAATATAAAAATTAATCCAGTGACTCCAAGAATTAGGTTCTACATATACTAAAATAAGTATTTCATGATCCATGGTCAATGAGACCCGTGAGACTTGTTATAGAAAAATCTTACAATAGCAAAAAAGAATCATACGAAAGGTATTATTACTAAATATGTTATAATATGTTCCAATAATTACAAAATTAATATGTTTTTCTATATTTACGTTCATGTACATTTAAGAAAAAATTATTGTGCTTTTTCATTTTCCAGGAAGATTATGAAAATTCAAAGCGAAAAATGAGGGGAAATCTAATACATGTCAGTAGGGATTTCCAAAAGAGTGTACAAGGAGATGGTAAAATAAATGAATATAATTGCATCACAAGAGGATGCATCCCAACAACAATGTGCATCAGAGGCATGTGATCATTCATTTATTATTTTATGTACATTGAATTTATTTATCATATTAAATACTAATTTTCAATTGTTTTGTTGCATAAAATAAAACAAAATGGAACCCAACCAACACATAAGACAAGACCACAAGAAAAAAAAAGGGTTGATCACAAAGTTTGTGAGTACTTACATTTTCGCCAATACTTAATTTTTCATATTTGTTGTGACATTTATATTTAAATAATTAATTTACATTGATCCATGGATATCTTCTAATAGGTGCTAACATACAAATAAGATCCAGTAGAACAATTGATCAACATTGAGTTAAGTGATGGATGTGGGTATATGTTGAAGTATCGAGGTATAATTGAACAATTTGTAAGTAGCAATATTGTTTAACTTCCCTTGCTTTATAACTAATGGAACAATAAGAAACCTTTTATATTAATTATATCGTATATGCTTTGTCATGGCGTATTAAACATGTAGGAAACAAAGTATAGAGAGGAGCCAACATAAAATCTTGTATTAACCGGCATGAGGCAAGGATTTGAAACAATGTGTATGGTTTATGAATCACTCGTTGCTATGGTATGCTTTTTCTTTACACAATCATGTATATTCTACTATATTATAAATGTAGATTTACTTATTATACTTTATTTCTATGTTTGTAGATGGAAGATGAGCAGTTGGAAAGTCAACCAGAAATCCAACAAGAAAACATCTGTTTAAATAACCAAAGTACAATATCGCCTAAAATTGATCAAGAAATGAAGGATGCACACAACTCAAGCAATGACAATGGTTCAAGTGATGAATGGAAATCAATGTAATTGAATGTTACTGGAAGTTGTATGTTTTGTAATATCAGTTTGTAAAAATTATGGATATTTTTCTTAATGTGGTGAACATAATGTCTCAATTGCATGATGACATGTTACCAATAACTGTAATAATTACATATTGGTAACATTTTGATTATTGTGGACCTTTAAGTTGTCATGTTTTGTATGACCATGGGTCTCTTGTTCATATATAATAAAATGGGTTGGTTATTTTATTGCATTGTCAAATGTTATAAAATGTTGTGTTGTTGATTAATTAATATGTGAATGATTTACATTGTTGCAAATAATTGATTAATTAATATGTGAATGATTTACATTGTTGCAAATAACATAGGTGTAATTTGTTGGATAAGGGATTAATGCAATCGTTATATCAAATGCAATAATAGAAATATAAAAAACAATATTGTTATAAAAATATTTGTAAAAAAAAATAATTAAAATATATACATATCGGTGCATTCTTATGAACTCACAAAATGGTGTCTGAAATAATATAGAAATCAATGATTTTTAAGGGGTTATACGCACCAGTGCATATTAATCATAATGAAGCAGCAATGCATATTAATTATACAAAAACATCGGTGCACAAAATGTGTGATAATATATATCTTTTAAAATTTTACAATGGGCATGTGATAAATACACATAGATTTATTAAATATAATAACAACACCAATGTTTTAAAAAAGTAAACGCATCGGTGATATATATGTAATATAGGTACCAGAATGTACGAATTATACAAGCACCAGGACGAACATAAAATACAAGTGCACCAAAGTTGCATATAACAAAATAAGAATCTGGGGCGTAATAACCATAATCCCCCCGAAGAATTTGCGTCATAAATATGTATCGAGGTAGTAATGTAATGGAGAACTGACGTGTTTTCATATTATGTACGCATTTGGGAATTTCATGTAATGGTTCACCCATGCATTTTCATTTTATATCTGCACCAGGAATTTATGTAATGGCACACCGGTGCATTTTTTGGTTTTATACATGCCCAAGAAATTTTATGTAAGGTCATTCTGATGTGTGTAACGAACCTCCTCGTTACGACAACAACTCTGATGACAGGTGCAATTTTGTTTTTCTTTGTTTAGGGTGTGTGCGCTCGTGTAAAAAGAACAGACACTCTTGACTCTTATTCACCACCCGATGACTAACAAGACACAACCACGATGATCACAACAAGAGGACATAAGGTGCACAATGAGTAACTACAAGCATTAACGAACATAGACCTAAGGCTCCCAACAAGTGACTGCAAGGATTAACGATCATACAAGGTTATGCACAGTACGAACATCGAAGGAAGAATCCATAGTGGTAGATTTACTATTTCTGCACAGGAAAGCAGGGCGTTTAATCTTAGTTCTCTGCTCCGAGGAGAGAGAAGGTCAGATAGGCTCCTGGCCGACTGCTCAGGCAGAAACTAGAATCCCCTCAGATGTGTCACAAGAGTGGAACCCTACCTTTAAAGGGCCCGAGACTCTTGATACGGCACTGGATTCCTTACACAAAAATAAACACACACACTGGCCTATATACTAAGGCTACATGGAGGTGTCCACATCCCGCCCGACACTAACAGTCTAAGCACACATAAGTTTACGACCCGGTACCACCTTAGATGAACAAGGACTACAATCTACCCTAGTCTTAAGACCATTCCATTGTGCAACTATAGATCAATTGTCGTCTAGGTACCTTCTAAAATTAATCATTCCAGGCCTTATTGTGCAAGTCTGTTCTCAACTAGGTTAACATTTAACCAAATAATTGATCCATATTTAATCAAGAAAAAGACTAGTTAAAAGTTTCGTTTACAGCAACCTTAACTTTTAATTTAAGGTTAGCGCAACAGTCTAAATTCCATTACTCATGCATATACTATAATAAAACGAAGAGTTATGACTTATCAATGGGCATTAATCTATAATTATTCTGTCATAAATAAAGCAACCGCCTAATCATGAAACTCAATTCAATTTAAATCCAAAATAATCAATGGGGACAAATTATCAAAGAAAGCGGAATTTAACCTTTAATTATAATTAAAACGACGTTCACAAATCAATTGTCTCCTTCACGGAATAGCAAGGAATAGTTATGAATCATTGTTTAAAGCAATATTAACATCAGTCTAAGATGAGAATGCCATAATAACGCAACATACTGAATTCAATGACTCACTTAGGTTTTAATCAAGAATCGTTAACTCATAATTATAAATGCAATCTTCTTCCAATAGCCTTGCCATTATGAATAAATTTAACACCCACAGTAAAACACCATTAGATAATGCAAGGAAAAATAGAAAAAACACTAAAAGGTAATAAAGCTATGGATATAACTGCTGGGGAGGAGGATATTTGTAGAAAATAAGGAAGAGACGGGACAATCTGGAAGGCAGAAACCCTAATCCCTTCGTAGCATAGCTTGTTGCAGTTTGGATTCAAAACCCTGCACGGCAATCCACCAGTACCAACTACGAACACCTGGAAATCACTGACACAACGATATGGGCGAGGAGGGGGGGGGGAACCCCCCTCATACCGCAATGTGGCGGCCAATGACAAAGCGGGTGTCAAAGCAAAGAGACCCACCTTTGAGCCGCCGCCGCAGGTAAGAGAGCAGCTCTTAGCCAGGGAACAGGGTCTTCAAACGAAAATGAACACAGAAGCAGGAACATCCCAGCCAAAGCCGCCACGGAGTTGGGAACTAGGTAAGTGCATTCCTCAAATGGAAAAAACTCCGAGATATCTCATTAGCTCAACTAGGGTTGGAGAGCACACAAAATTTATGAAAGAACATGCCCTCATTGGTAAATTCCTGGGACTTTGGCCCACAGAGAGGGACCTTAACAAATGGATCAAGCATTGGTGGAACCCCAAAGGAGACTATGAGGTGCAACTCAACTCCAAGGGTTTCTTCACCATCATTCTATACAACCTAGAGGACAAGGACAGGATCTTTGAAAACGGGCCATACTTCTTCAACTCTGCAGGGTTGTTCCTACGCTTCTGGACTGAAAGATTCAGCCCGGATAAAGAAGATTTCACCATGGCCCCTGTGTGGATACGTCTATACTCCCTCCCACAAGAATTCTGGCTGGAAGAGATTCTAATGGGCATAGGTAATACCCTGGGATAGTATGTCAGAGCTTCGAAAGATACAAAGCAGAGAAAATACACCTCATATGCCAGGATCTGTGTTTACATGAATATCTCCAAAGCACTCCCTGGAACGGTGACCCTTGAATACCAGGATGAGGACTGGCAACAAACGCTGGACTATGAGAAAATTCCTTTTAGATGAAGGAGGTGCCATGAGCACGGCCACCTATATCGGGATTTCCCTCTCATTAAACAAGTCGTAAAGGCAAGCGAACCCATGCAGAAGGACGGCTTCACCACTATCACATCCAAGAGAAGAAATCCCCCAAGAAAGAAAATTCTAGACTCCAGTCAAAAAATCACAACCAAAAACTCATATGATATTTTGGACCAACTGCCAGAAGAAGAGGAAGTCCAAAACCCACACAAGGACCCTCAATAGAAGCAAAAGAGCAGCCCAAGTACTAACCCTATTCCCACAGCTGGCGAAACCCACATAGACGACAGAGGAGAAGGGGACGGGGACACTCCAATGTTGTTTGACGATCGAGATTTGGCAGGAATAGATTTGGAAAAGCTAGAGGAAGCTCTCAACCAGAAAGACCTGCAGGCCCTCCCTAAAGAACAGCTGCGCAAAGTCCATAAGGTCTTTCTAAACTCCTCGGTTGGCTCCACGGAACGCCTAGGCATAGCAATAGACACGAGCTTTGGCTTGAAGAGAATCCCTCGAGAGAACAAGAGAAGAGGGCAGAAAACTACACACCAATTGATCAAGGAAGCCGACAACCTCATGATAAAATCAGGTCAGATCCACAAGCTATCGGAGGGATACCTCCACTCAACCCCTCCTTCTTAATGATGAAGATCATCACCTGGAACATTAGAGGACTGAATGGTAGATCCAAGCAAAGGATCCTACGAGACTGCATCATAGCTGAAAAACTAGATATTATGCTGCTACAGAAAACCAAATGCCAAGGAGTAGAAGCTGAAACAATCTTTCAGCGTATATGGCGAGAATGTGATTCCATAAAAACTGATTCAACAGGAGCCTCAGGGGGCTTGGCCCTCCTATGGAACCCATACAGCATAACGATCAGCAAGCCTTTCACAATGGTAGGCACAATAACAGCCCACTTCGAGGTCATTGGCTCGAATCAGGAAGGAGCCATCACCAATGTCTACGGGCCTCACAACAACCAGGACAAGGATAAATTCATGAAGTGGCTCGAACTGATCAAAACACTGGCAGCAACTCCAAATTGGATCTTAGGAGGCAACTTCAACATGATCCTGACGCTGGAGGAGAAAACAGGAGGATCCAAAAAGCTCAAGCAAGACACTGGTAAGTTCAAAACTCTCATTGAACATCTAAAATTGGTAGACATAGAAAACAGCAATGGCACTTTTACCTGGTCCAATCGCAGATCAGGCAATCAACACATAGCCTGTCGCCTGGACCAATTCCTAGTCATGGAAGAAATAATGGAATCAGGCTCCTATTTGGAAAGCCTCATTCTACCAAAAGCAGGTTCAGATCATTGGCCATTAGCTCTTCAGCTCAACACGGGAGACACACCCAGGTATAAGCCTTTTCGCTTTGAAAAATTCTGGTTGGAGCATCCGGACTTTCAACAGCTAGCCAAATCTTGGTGGGCACAAGCAGAAATAGACAACGGCTCCAACATGTATAAACTCCAACAGTGTCTCAAAAACTTCAAACAAATGCTGAAACAATGGAACAAAAATTGTTTCGGCAACATTCTCCAAAGTATCAGGACAATAGAAAATAGGCTGGGAGAGATCCAAAAAACATTCATTTCTGGCTGTAGAACTACTGAATTAATGAAGGAAGAGAAACAGCTACAGGAGCAACTTGAAGAAAGAAGAAAGCAAGAGGAAATCTTATGGAAGCAGAAATCCAAAGTGTAATGGCTCAAGGAAGGAGAGAAGAACACAAAATTTTTTCACAAGGCAATGTTACATAGAAGACACATCAATAGGATCACCCACCTAGAAGACAGTCAAGGTAACATCACCCGGGAACAATCCAAAATCGAAGAGGAGCTTCTCAGGTACTACCAGGACCTGCTAACGGAGCCGAGAATAGATAGAACGGAGGCCATTTGGTGGGTCACTGGGCACATCCCGTTACTGGTCACCCCAGAGCAAAATGCAGCTTTAACACAGCCCATCACCCAAGAGGAGGTAGACCAAGCAGTCAAAACCATGCCCCCAGGAAAGGAGTTGGGACTGGACGGCTTCACCACGAACTTCTTCCACCATTGCAGGGACTTGGTCAGACACGAAGTATGGGAGGTGGTAGAGGAATCAAGAGCTTCAGGTCTGGTACTACCAGCTCTCAATGCCACCTTTCTCACCCTTATTCTGAAAGAAGAAAGAGTCACAAACCCCAAGCAATTCAGACCCATAGCCCTGTGCAACGTCATCTACAAAATCATCACGAAGGTCATAGCCAATCGTCTCAAACCCATTCTGCCATTTGTCATCTCCAAGGAGCAGGCAAGGTATGTGGAAGGGTGACAAATCATGGATAGTGTCATTCTATCCCATGAGATCATCCACTCCTTAAAGTCCTTAAGAACTCCAGGTATGCTAATCAAACTCGATCTATCCAAATCTTTCGATCGAGCATATTGGCAATATCTCAGAGCTGTCCTAGAGTCTTTTGGATTCGATCAGGGTTGGGTAAATTGGATCTTAAATATAACATCCTCAGCCTTCTTCTCCATTCTCGTAAATGGAGTTCCTTCCCAACCGTTTTCACCATCCAGAGGAATTCGACAGGGGGACCCCCTCTCCCCCTTCTTGTTTGTTCTTATGGCGGAGGGACTGGGACGCTACATCAAGACAACAGTAATGGAAGGCTCTCTCAAAGGCCTGCCTTTGCACAACATTCAGCCAGCACCCTCTCATAGCCAATTTGTTGATGACACCCTCCTCCTGAACTCCCCCACGGTCAAGGAAGCCAATAAACTCAACTCCATCTTGTCTGATTTCTCTGAAGCCTCAGGTATGATGCTCAACTTGGAAAAATCCAAGCTCTTCTTCTTTAACACCCCACCTTGTATCCAGATCCATGTTTCCAGACTTCTGGGGATACTCGGGAGCTCCCTTCCGTCCAACTATCTTGGGGTTCCCCTCACAGGAGCGGCGGTCCAGTCCATCTCATGGGACAGCCTTCTTCTCTCTATCTCGAACAGACTAAGTAATTGGACCTTTAGACCCCTCAATATTGCCGCCAGATTGGTTCTCCTCAAGTCAGTGCTACAAGCTCTCCCCACTTACCTCTTCACTGCTTTGGCTGCACCAAAAAGAGCCATAAAAGCTATCAGAAGCCTTCAGCGCAACTTTCTCTGGAGCGGTCATCAACCCAACAAGAAATGGGTGCTAGTCAACTGGGACAGACTTTTCACGTTGAAAAGTCAAGGAGGATTGGGACTCCGGGATCCAGGAAAGCTCAATCAAGTAATGGGAGCCAAAATCTGGTGGAGATGGCTCAAAAATCCAGCAGCCGCCTGGGCACAACTGTGGAAAAGAAAGTATGCCCCCCTCACACCAGAGGACCAGCTAATCTGACACAACAATCAGATACAGGGCTCCCATATTTGGCACACAGCTTGGCAGAACCGCACGTTGGTACAGGAGCATGCCTTCTGGGAAATAAGAGATGGAGGAAGTGCCCTATTCTGGCAAGATTCATTGCAGCAACTCAAACCACTAGACGCATTGGAGGAACTAACGGATCTCAAGCGAGCCCTCCCCTAGAATACTGCTCTAAACATCAAAGACCTTTGGAAACCATAGACTCAACAGCAGAAGTGGCGACAATGGAAACTCTCCAATCAAGAGCTCGAGATTCCAGAAAATCTCAATCTGCAGGGTTGGCAAACTCAAGCCATGCGCAGGAAGATATTAACTCGAGAGGGACCCGACATTCTACAGTGGGGATACTCAACTGTTGGAATCTTCAACATCAAGGAAGCTTATCTACTGCAGGGCAATCACCAGGGACAAAGAAAAGAGCGTATTTGGAGTAAGGTCTGGAATCCGACTCTCTGGCCCAAAGTCTCAACCTTTCTATGGCTCGTGGTACATAATAGAGCCCTAATGTGGGACAATCTAAGGAAAAGGGGCTTCATCGGACCATCCCTCTGCATCTTATGCTATCACCAAGAGTAAACTATAGAACACCTCTTTAATGGGTGTCACTATAGTCAACAGATATGGGAACCAGGAGTGCAAGCCATGCACAGATCCAACCAAGATCGTAGCAGCATAAATGATACAATCGAGAACTGGGATCACAGTACCTACAACAATCCCATACTCAATCTCATTTGGCAACTCTTGCCGGGATTTATCCTCTAGAAAATCTGGAAGGAAAGAAATAAAAGAATATTTCACTCCCAGTCCTCCCTGCCAGAAACTGCCTGGGAGACAATCAGATCCCTAATCAAAGAAATAATCAGAAGCAAATCTTGGACAGCAGAAGATCTGCAGTGCAACCCTGAGGAGAAGTTCACTCTTCAAAACTGGCAGCCCATATTAAACAAGCAACCAGGAGAAAAACTTCCTCAAAACTCCTTGACCAGCCTAACTAGATGGACTCCCCCCCCCAAAGCACTTCATCAAAGTAAATTTTGATGGAGCCTCCAAAGGCAATCCGGGAACAGCAGGATACGGGGTCGTGCTCAGAAACTCCAGTGGTGAAATCCTTGGGCTGGAAGCAAGATTCCTAGGGGACACAACCAACAACGTAGCTGAGTTAAATGGACTATTATGAGGCCTCCAATCAGTAGCGGACAAAGGTCATCATAAAATAATCCTAGAGGGGGACTTGCAAGTCATCATATGGCTAACCACCAAGATTCTACATGGCTGTCACCCTGACAAAGTCTTGCCAAGCTGGAGACTTCATGGCCTGCTGGAAGACTTCAGCCACCTCCTCCAACCCCATCTCAGTATAACTACCTCTCACGTGAGACGGGAAGCAAACAAAGTGGCGGACTGCCTAGCAAATGTAGCAGTGGAGAAGGAGATGGAACACTTTTTTTGGGAGGCCAACATCTCACCCGATCCAAAGATATTCACCCGATGCCACACACTGGCTACAGAAGACCTTAAAGCCCCGGATGGGGTGACACGCAGCGAATGGATGCCACACAGGAGCCAGCCGGGACGCAGAATTAATGCATCTACCGGCCAGCGTCCCCTCATAGCATAACTCGCCATGAATAACAGCAGGTGCACACACCCGACGAGGCTTCTCGCTTGAGGGAGAAGTACCAGCTAGGAGCGCATTATCCATCCAGCCATTAAGGCCATGGTGTTTTGGCTCGCAGTAAGTTTCAATGCCCGAGTTGATAATGCAAAGAGCCAGTTGCTTTGGGCAGCCTCTGCTCCAGCGGAACCGTGGCCTCGTCGCCATTTCTCCGTCAATTCGCTGGCACAGGGGCCGCATTCAGTGACATTGTTAGCGCTTGGGAGTAGAGCGACCTTTTGGAGAAGCACTCGGGCATTCCACCAAACCTCCACCATGCCTAGAGCACGAGGGA